>NW_004624787.1:4596376-4608527 GCF_000247695.1 Heterocephalus glaber | reverse complement strand
ACAAAACCCAAAAACTCAACATGGTGCTGGCACGAAAACAGAGATGTGAATCAAAAGAATGGAATAGAGGATGCAGAAATAGCCACAGACACATTTAGCTAATTAATCTTTAACAAAGGAGACAAAAACATACACTAGAGAAAAGACAGCCTCTTTCACAAATGTTTCTGGGAATACTGGTTATCCATACACAGAAGACTGAATGTAGACCTGTACCTCTAAGTACTAAAATAAAATTGAAATGGATCAAAGGCCAAGCTCTCAATGCAAAAACAATCTTCTGGAAGATGAAATAAGGAAAATTCTTGACGACACAAGCATAGACAAGGACTTTCTAAACAGAATCTCAATTGTGCAAGAAATATCATCAAGAATCAATAAATTGGATTATATCAATATAAAAATTCTGTGCAGCAAAGGAAACAACCAACAGAATGAAGAGGCAGCGTACAGAATGGGAAAAAAAATTGCCAGCTACTCCTTGGACAGAGGACTCATATCTAAAATACATAAAGAATTCAAAAAATTAGAGACCCCCAAATAAAAGACCTAATTTAAAAATGGGCAACTGAAATTTAAAGACATTTCTAAAAGAAGAAGTACAGATGGTCAATAGGGAGATGAAAAAATGTTCAGCATCTTGGTGATCAGTGAAATCTAAATCAAACCAATGCCAAAATTCCATCTTATTCCAGAAAGAATGCCTATCATCAAAAAGTAAAAAAAAACCCCACAAAAAACTGCCAGGCATGGCGGCACATGTCTGTAATCCCAGCACTGGGGAGACTAAGGTAGGAGGATCACTATGAGTATGAGGCCAGCCTCGGCTACATAGTGAGTTCAAGTCCAGCCTGAAGTGTATAGTGAGACCTGCCACAAAAAACAAAACAAAAAGTCAAAAAATAAGAAATGATGGTGAATCCTTGGGGAAAATGGAACACTTTTACATTGTTAGTGAGAACGTAAACTAGTGCAACACTATGGAAATCACTGTGGAGATTCTTCAAAAAAAACCCTGAAAACAGAAATTCTATTCAACTTAGCTCTTCCCCTCCTGGAATCTTCCCAAGAGAATTAAAGACTTCATATTTCAATGATACATGCATATCCATGTTCATAGCATCACGACTCATAATAGCTAAATCTGTATGCCCAGCAACAAATGAATGAGTAAAGTAAATGTAGCATTTATATGCAATGGAGTACTATTCAGCCATAAAGAATAAATTTGAGTCATTTGTAGGAAAATGGGTGCACTTTGATAACATCATGTTAAGTGAAATAAATCAGAAACAAAATGTTCAACATCTCATAGCTTTTCTTATATGAGAAACTCAAAGTATAAATAATTCAAAAACCAAAATAAAAGATAGCTCATACAAAACAAGAGGGAGATCTTTTGCAGTTGGGCAGGGGATCTACAGATGGAGGGAACAAAGAGGAAGGGAAACTAAAAAGGATGAGTGATATGTTCATGTACAAATTCTCCTTGATGAATATATTCATTATGTACTGCAAACATGTACTAATAATAAGATGAATTCTACTAGACCTTTTCAGAACATATAATATTTCTTTACTATGTTTTATCTGCTTTTCAAAAATAAAGTCACACTCAATATCCTTGTATTTTTAGATAGCAATATTCTGTGCATATTAAGTGGGTATATAAAATAACTCATTTTAAAACTCTTTTGACATTTTGAGTGTGGTTTAATGGATGTATAGTATATTTAAACTTTTCTTTTCCATATATATTTTTAAGAAACATATCTTTAGTTACTTTATTAGATTCTCTTATTTTTATAATCTTATAGTTTATTCTTTTGAATTTTTAGACATACAATTAATATGTAAGTAGTAACTTGTCTACCTTTGTATATTTGTGCATTTTTTTCTCTTATTATTTTAGTTAGTATTTTGGAGCAATGTTAAATTAATTTTTATGAGATACCTTGCCTCATTACATAGTCCCAATTTTAATGAGCATAATGTGGATCACTATTAACTTAGTAGTGAGATTAATTTGAGATGATTTCTTGTCCTTACCCTAAGTCTTATCCTAGTTCTCCTCTTAAATTTTGCCAACATGTTTCTATTAAATTCCACTTATGCAAGAATGCAAGTTTCTTCTTTAAGAATAGTGATACATCTTAAATAGTGATACATCTTAAATCTTTTTAAAAACTTTAAAATTGTTTTTATAGAATTTCAATTTCACTTATTGAAATTCACTTGTCTTTGATAACAGTTGTACTTGGATCTTCTGTTTAATTCACTGTAAGGTGAATGCTCCTTCACAGCTTTCCCTGATACAGGTCCTCCATTTTCCAATGTATAAGGATTTAATGATAGCTTCTAAGGCTGGCCAACGAAATTCTAATTTCCTAGTGATTTTATGATTTTAGCTAAACTAGGTACTATTAGCATGATTTCCACTTTTCATTATAGTCCGAATGCATAACGTGAAGCCTTAGACACAACCCAGCTGCTCCTTTGCCACAGGCAGTTGTTGGCAATGAAGAGAGTCAGTGTGTTTCCATCATTTCTTAGACCTCAGTGTGACATAAAATTAATTATACATGTCTTTGAGCAGTCACCAAAGCTTCAGCTGCCCAACCTGCTAAGCAAGCCCATCTCATTCCTGGTCACCGTGTCTGAGGCTCCCTGAGTGCTTTCAGCACTGACATCCACGGATTCTCTCTGCTCGCCTCCATTCCCACAGATGCTGCCCTCATTCTTGGCACCATCAATGCTAGTTACACAACTGCTGCTGCCTTTCCTCTCATGCCTGTGAATGACCTTCCCATCCTTTCCCTTTCAAGCAGCCAGTGGATATCAATAAAATATAAATCAAACCACAGCACTTACACTCTTAAAACTCTATGTGACTTTTCCTAGCACACAAGAGAAAATATACAATTTTAAATAGGATCTCCAAGGTTCTTCATAGTGGACTTACCTTTCTTCCCTCTCCTGCATCACTCTCTTATTGACAATATTGAAGTCTCACTGGACATCTCATGTGTCTGACACCCTTATCAGGCTTTTGTTCACTCAGCATCTTTGATCTTATTATTCTTTTGACCTGTAATGCTCTTCTCATTAAATGTCTGTACAGTTTCATCTCTAGTTTCTACTGACCCTTCCTCAGAGAAGCCCTCCCTGATCCTTAATTCTAATCTCATATCCTCTATTATAATATCTTAAAAAACCAGTTTTTTTCCTAATACATACAATTACTGATGATTATTTGTGTATTTCTAATGATGTCCCTCTACAAATGCATATGTACTTGGATTTTTTTCCCTGTCTGTATTTTCGGGATGCAGGCACACAGCATCGGACATTCAATATCTGTTATCAAAATTAATGAACAGATGAGTAAACTGACGGATTAAAAATACAAATATGCTTTATTGGATACTAAATAAATCATTATGTTGAATTATAATAAAAATTACACTTATGTGAGTGCTATTTGTCAAGTTCTGTGTTTGACAATTCTATCTAATGTTGATCCAAATTGAGTAAATGCTATCCTTATATATCTTGGACATATTCATTTCCCCATTCCCACACTACTCTTTGTCCTGAACCAGGTACCAAATGACATTTATTCTTCCTTTTGTACTTAGGATACTGGCAGTCATATTTTAAACAGGATTGAGATGTTCATCAGTTTTTGAAGTTTTTGGTCTACCGGATATCTCACAGCTCCCTTTACAACTATCTAACCAAGATCCAGTAGAAATTCCTACTAGATTTTGAATCTTGTTACCAGCTTATATTTTGAGTATATTGACTCATAGTAATAACCTAAATCTTTATTTCCCGAGTAATTTTTCATGCTCTTTTCTGTATTCTTCGTTATACATAGTATCTAAAACATGGAGTTCTTAAAGGCAAATAAACATGCTGTTTATGCTTTCTACATTCCAAAGGTATGGCAGCTGTGCTACACTGAGGAGATGATTCTTGCTTCATTTTTAGATGTTCTCTTTTGCTGATCCAAATCAGAAATTTCTAATGACAATTAAAAATTGCCTCCTCCAGAGGCCACAGCCTTCTACAGAGACTGACATTTATAATAGGTATAAGAGGAACAAAACATGAAAAGCTATGTTTTACTGATCTTCAAAACAAGAGTTCATAAAAATTAAACCTAGCAAATAGATAAGGGTTTGCAAAATAGGCTGTGCATTAATAGTATTCAAATTGGCTTCTTTCCCCTTCTGAACAGAGCTTTCATCTTTGAAAGTGACAACACAGGTGATGCTGGGGATGGGTTATATTATCCACATTAGAGTTAGTCAGCCACAAAGCCAGACAGAATCATTCATCTGGCTTAAAAGTTACTGAGTCCTTCCTTCCTTTTGAATTGATTTCAAGGAAGGCAATGTTATATTTTAATTTGAATGTGTGCCTCAAGTCATCTGATACTGATGATCAAGGTGACTCACCTGAGAGAAAGATAAAAATCCTAACTATTTTAAATACTTATTCTACCATTTATAATATTTAACTCTATTTCAATATCAGTTTCATTACAGTCTTCTGGAATTCTGGAATAATTCTAGAAAATTATGATTTTTTTTACTGATCCTTGTTTAGGTTTCTTTAGAGTTAAAAGACTATGTTAATATCTTCATGAATGTGTACTCCTTTTAAAAAATTAAAACTAAGGTCAAGCTCTAAATTGAGATTTGACTTGAAACTTAAATATAAATTTAACTTTTGTGTTCAAGACAACTAATTTATGGATCTGAAGGTGACATACATGACTAGGTTATTTTCTCCAATCATGCACCTGAATTGCATACACTCTGAGCCATTAGTAATTAAGACCACTAGATCATGTATGCTATCCATTTCCAGAGGACTTTGTTCTTTGCTACTTGATGTTACACATTCAACAAACTATTTTTGTCTTTTGGTAAGAAACAGTGCCTAAGAGAAAAATGACTATTAGTGTTAATTGTGGAAATGAAGAGAGAGCAAAGAGTCATGATTGTTCTTAGCCAGAGATGAATATTTGGGGTAAAGCTAAGAATATAATATTTTGGCTTAAATATATTCAAATATATATATTTGGGATGGGAGTACTAGGGGACTGAACCTAGAGCCTTTGCTCTGATCTACATCCCCAGCCCATTTTCACTTTTTTATTCTAAGACAAAATCTCACTAGGTCTTAGGATCTTAAGGTATCCTAAGGATACTAAGATCTCACTAGGATACTAAGGTATCCAGGCTGGACTTGAATTTGTTATTCCCCTGATTCACCTCCCAGAGGGCTGTGATTACATGTCGAGCTTAATTAATATTTTTGAACACCTATTCCATGCCTGCCACTGTTCAAAGGAGATTTAATATTGACCAAAATAGACCCTTTAGTGATTCATTGCCTGATTCTGTGATCCACATGTCAGTAAAAAGGTCTATAACCTCATGTCTACAGGATCAGTTTTTAAAAGATGCTAAAGCACTTTGATGGGAGAACAGTATTTCAATAAAATATTCTAAAACAACTAGATATTTATGTGAAAAATAAATAAACTTCTGTCCTTATCTCTCATTGTAAAGAAAAATTAACTGAAAATAGGTATAGAGTTAAATGCAAAGGCTATAATTATAAAATTTCTACAGTAAAACTTTAGATCTCTGCATCTTTGTAATAGGTAAAAAAATTCTTATATTGACAAGAAAACTATAAAAATTTATGAAATTCACATTAAAACAACTAAAAATACTTGTTCTCTGAAAGACAGTATTACTAAAATGAAGAGGAAGGCCTAAGATTTGGAGGAAATATATACAGTACATATACCTGCCAAAGCACCTTTATACAGAATATACAAATAATTCTTATGACTGGTGACTAACATTTCAGTTATTTTTAAATGTGAAAAAGTTTTGAAATGGCATCTTACAAAAGAAGATAGAAAATGGTCAATAAATTGAATGAAAAGATGTTTGGTATCATTAGGAAAATCTTAATTGATGCTATAATGAGCTATGATTTTATGCCTACTAAAAGAGCTGCTAAAAAACATACTGAAAAAATAAATATTGCTAAGGGTTTGGAACAACTGAACTACTCATGCCTTACATGTGTGGGAAAAAAATCTTTTGAGAATTTTTTATAAAATTAAGAATCTAGCACTCTTATCTTTAAACTAGCCAGACAAAATGTGTGTATTACTCAAGAGAAATAAAAAATATATCTATAAAATGCATCAAAATAAATAAGTTTTCATTGCAGTTTTAGATACAAAAGCCAGAAACTATAAACCACATAAATGAGCTGTGTAATAGAATCCTACTCTATAGTACAAAGTAGTGAACTATTGACATATTAATTACATGGACAAATATTAAAAATTACATAAAATGAAAAAAGCAGGAAGTAAAAGACTACATACTGTTTCTTTTTAAGCATATGAAACTTCAGGGAATGCAAATTAGACAGTAATAGAAAGCAGGAAAATGTTTGCTGGGATCAGAGATACAGAGTATGGATTAAAATGGGCATGATGGACTCTTTTGGAGGTATTGGAACTAGTCTATATATTAATTATAGTCATGGTTTCAAAGACATATGCACTTGTCTAAAATCATTAAACTGAACATTTAAAGTGTGTACATTATACTATAAATGAAACAATATGCCTTTTATTGTGTTGGTTCTTGACCAAATGCAGTCTTTGAATTGTGGGGTATTCATGGCAAGATTCAGCCCAACGATGGATAAAGTGTTCAGTAAGCCCAGGAATACTGTCCTGGTAGAAATGCTCAAAGAAGGAAAGGCAAATCATATTCAGACTAAATATCCAACAGTTTAGGGGGTCAAGGGATAAGTAGGAAGATTCAGAATTACACATGGTCCTGTAAGAATTGAATTAATGATATTGTTTAAGAAAAAAATCTGTAATTTACTAATTCATCCACCATCTGGATTTTATGTAGTTTTTACTATGGGCCAATAAAAATATTGAGAGGTACTTTTCAATTGTTGTAAGCTGACTTCATCTTATGGAACAGAACATATTCTTGTTATTGTCAAACGTAACCCAAAAAGCACAGAATCATTTGTAATCATCACTAGTTTAAGTTGAGAGATTTAGGGAAGCTTGAAGTGAATGTTCATAATGAAAAAGTTGATTGCCCTATAGTTTG
This sequence comes from Heterocephalus glaber, assembly GCF_000247695.1. The sequence goes on along the minus strand of NW_004624787.1, from coordinate 4,601,349 downwards.
GAATTTTAAAAAATATTTTAATTCTTTATAAACACATAAAATTCTATGCATAGAAATTATTGAAGGTAGAAAGTCACTTTAGTCAATTATATTTTATCAAATCTTAAGGTAAAAGTGTGTTAAGTTGCATTTATTTATTTGTGAATTTACTAATGTCTTGGTGTATAATGCTTTGTGAATATAAAACATGGTCTATTGTACTTTGCATTGAGTATCACTGCCATAAAATGCAGTGAAAACATTGAGCTAAACAGCATTATTTTTCAGAGTCACAGCTTGAGGTTAACATATGGAAACTTGTTCTGTTTTCAACCACTATTAATTCTCCTTGGCATATCAATAACATATACTTTGTTTTCTTTAGCTCTTCCTTAAGCAAGTCCTTTTTCACTAAAGCATCACAAAGATTTACTGCCTTGTGAATTATATTTTATTCTATCAATGTTTATTTAATTTTAGAATATTATACAGTTAAAGAAATGTAATAACAAGGAAGTTTAAGGAAAAATTTAAAAATTCATATGTAATATGCCCAAAGTACATTACTAGATTTAGATAAAAAGCTAGTTCTCCAAATTGGGAATAATGTTAGCCAAACACTTAGAAAAGGAGATATTAGAGTTTTAGAGAATTCTGTAAGTGTACTATTCCACCTGCTCAGAAATTTAAGGAATCAGATCAAGTGACAAGTTAAATGACTTCTAAAAGCCTGTGCTTTTTCAAGATCCAAACCTTGATTTAATTAAAATTCCTCTCATATTTTATGTCTAAATGTATTGAAAGTAGGAAATAAACACTAAGTACATAAAATCCTGCCAACATTTAAATTCTGGATATAAATGTTTCTCTCCAATGTATCTTCTGTAATACTGTTTTTTTTTCTGGCCTTTTATTTGTCCTTAGGTTCACATTTATGCATCTTTTTTACTGTAGACTAATCTAGAAAGGCTATTGTTTTTAATAAATATTTAATATAAATATTTATAACATAAATAACATAATATACAACATACATACCATAACATATAATGTAATGACAATATATATTGTTTTTAATATTTAAAATAATTTTAGATGCACTGAAAAATTTTAGAGAGACTAGTAGTGCTTCTATATGTCTTTCCATCCAGTTTCACCTGTTACAAACATCTTACATTAGAATGGTACATTTCATATAACTAATAAGGCAATATTGACACATTGTTATTGAAGTCCACTGTTCATTCAGATTTCCTTCATTTTTACCTAATATCCTTTTTCTATTCCAGGATTTCATCTGATGTCACATTGCATTTAGTCATCACGTCATTTAATCTCCTCTACGCTGTGACAGTTTTTCAGACTTACATTCTTTTTGATGATGTTGACAATTTTGAGGTGTACTGGTTGTGTATTTTGTAGAATGTCTCACTATTGGATATTTTATGTTTTTCTCATGGTTACACCAGAGTTAAGGGTTTGGGGTAGGGAGATCACAGAAAGTAAAATGATATTTTCATTGCATTTTCTCAGAGTATATGTTATCAATATGATTTATTACTTTTGGTTCTTGACCTTATCACCTGGCTGAAAGAGTGCTCCTCAGAATTTTCGACTGTGAAGTCAATTTTCTGCATTTCTGTGGTACAGTCTTTGGAAGAGAAGGGAGTCATTATACACAACCTACACTTAAAGAGAGTTATGTTCTTCTTCATTTAGGGTGGAATAAATACATAAACTGTCTGGACTTTATTTATCTGCCTCAGCCTCCAAAGTGCTGGAATTACACCACTCAAACTCCAGGCTCATCTTTTCCTTTCCCTGTTCCAGTCCTAGAGTCAGCCAATACTCTAGGGGTCCATGGTTACTTTTTTTGGAGAATTATAATTAGAAATCAAGACTGTGGTGTTCATTGAGCCAGCAGGAACCTTTAATTCAGGGATTCAGTATATTTTGTCCTATTCCGGTGAAATTCTTGAGACAGCATAAATATATTACCAAAGATAATCAGTAGTGTTTTTCAGTTAGTATATTTGTTGTTTTCTCAAATTTGAATATTATCCATTGTATTTTCTGAGATGGAAGATGATATCTACTATCTTATTTAATACAGAAGCTGTGTATTATATGTATCAAAATCAATGTTGTGAATATGCAGGCATTTAAATGTACTGGTTTTGCCTTCTTTTTTTTATTTCCATTAAGTTTATTGGTACATTTTAGGTATAAAATACTGTTACATTCATCATTGGGATCTTATACCTTTACATGATGTATCTTGGTTCTTACTTTTTCCCCTTCCCCTGCCCTCCCTTCACCCCCTCCACCTTTCCCTATTTGCGAAGACTTTGTTTCCATTTTTTTCCTTTTCTCATATTTTTTCTCTTCTGTTCTTTCCTTTCCCCTACCCCTCCCACTTCCTCTACTCCTTTACACACTTTCTTCATATTATGCAATATCAATTATACATTTCAAAAAATACAATATCAGGATTTAGGAGACATTACCACAGGTTTTACAGAATTTAAAAGAATATACAAAGCATATTACAAAAATCTTTTTTGAAATAAATTTGACAACTTCTAAGAAGTACCTTGGAAGACAAATTAATGAAACCGACTCTGGAGGAAATATAAAATTTGAATAGCACCTATTAAAGAAAGTATATTTCTAGCTTAAAAACCTACCTATATGACAACAACAGGCTCATATACATTTTAACTGATAAATTATATCAAACATTTAAAGCAGAAAAAAGAAGGAACACTTCTCCCCTCATTTTAGGAAATCAACATTATGCTAATTCTAAAACTGGATTAAGATAATAGAAGAAAAAGGTATGAACATAGATAAAAATTTGTTTAACAAAACATTCTATTAGAAGTCAGATCTGGCAGGATGTAGAAAGTGGTTTTGTTGTAGAGATGGCAGTGTTGGTTCAGCATTGGAAGATCCACCCCCAAAAGTCATCATTTTAACAGAGGAAAGGAAAAAACCATATGACCCTGTCACTAGTTGGAGAAAAAGTATTGGACTAAATTCCACAACTGTTCATGGTAAAAGCTATCAGGAGACTAGAAGTAGAACAGAACCTTCTCAACAGATTAAAGACATGTACTCCATACTTCCAGCAAGAATGCCTTATATGAATGGAGAAGATACAATATTTTCTCCTTAAGGTGGGGAACAAGGGCAGATACGCCTACCTTTCATCTGTCCATTAAACTTTGAAACTCAGGCCCAAACCAAAATAGTCTGGCAATGAAAAGACACAATTATCTTAGGATTGGCAAGGTAGAGGTAAAATATTTATATGTAGATGAAATGATCATCTACAGAGAAAATACTAAGAAATCTCTAGGAGCCCCTAGAACTTCCACTTGAATTTAGCAGGATTAGAAAACACAAGGTATACACGAAAATACAGGTCTATGTACACTTGCTATAAATGAAGAATTGAATATTGAAATTTAAAACTTATGTAGGAGTACAAAGGACCTAGAAAAGTGAGAAGGAAAAAAACAATATTGGAATACATTTATTCCCTAATTTTAAGACTTCCTCTAAAGCTACCCTGATCAAGGCAGTGTTGGCGTAAGGAAAGAAATACAGATCATTGGAATAAAACAGAGAATCTAGAAATAGAACCACACATATATGATCCACTGAGTTTTGAAAGATTGTTTAATATTAACATTTTATAGAACATAAACTCAATTCATGAGCAGAGGAAAAGATAGTGTTTTCAGCAAATGGTACTAGAACACCTAGTATCCATATGTAAAAACTAACCTCAACCCTTTATTTCCACACATAAACATAACTTGAAAGGATCTATGAACCTAAATGTGAAAGACTAAAACTATAAAACTTGAGAGCCTGGAAGGAAGCTCCCCCGCCACCATCCCAAGCTCCTAGAGCAGAGAAGCTGAGCTGGTCCCAGCACCCAGAAGGAAGCTCCCCCACTGCCATCCCAAGCTCCTAGGGCAGAGGATGAGTTTTGATGAGTTTGGCAATTCTAAGTACCAGAATCAAAGAACGATGAGTAGCTCTGATTGCACAATGATGAATGCGTTCAAGGAAATAACTACCATGGCAGACAGAATCAACCTCCCTCGAAATATAGTTGATTGAACAAATAATTTATTCAAGCAAGTATATGAACAGAAGAGCCTAAAGGGAAGAGCTAATGATGCCATAGCTTCTGCTTGTCTTTATATTGCCTGTAGACAAGAAGAAGTTCCTAGGACATTTAAAGAAATATGTGCTGTATCACAAATTTCTAAGAAAGAAATTGGCCGATGCTTTAAACTTATATTGAAAGCTTTAGAAACCAGTGTGGATTTGATTACTACTGGGGACTTCATGTCCAGGTTCTGCTCCAACCTCTGTCTTCCTAACCAAGTGCAGATGGCAGCGACACACATAGCCTGCAAGGCTGTGGAGCTGGACCTGGTTCTGGGAAGAAGCCCAATCTCTGTGGCAGCGGCAGCTATTTACATGGCCTCACAGGCATCAGCTGAGAAGAGGACCCAGAAAGAAACTGGAGATATTGCTGGTGTTGCCAATGTTACAATCAGACAGTCCTACAGACTCATCTATCTTCGAGCCCCAGACCTCTTCCCTTCAGACTTCAAATTTGACACTCCAGTGGGCAAACTACCTCAGCTCTGAGTTGAGGCACCAAATGCAGACTCATATGCACAGGACTTTGTCTATTATACAGAGCCTGCACACAGTGCTGGGTTGAGCCTTCACAAGGAAAACAGACATGGTACGCATTTTAGAGCTAAATGTTACTGCTTGTCATTCTGTGTGTGTGTATATATATATACACACACACACACACACACACACACACTAGTGAAACATATTTAATGATTTAAATTTCTTACCGAATTTACGTTCTTTTGTAGCAATCTAGGAAACTGTATTTTGGAAAATATTTGAAATTATGTAAAATTCTTGAATAAAACATTTTTCAAAACTAAATT
>NW_004624787.1:4539258-4568859 GCF_000247695.1 Heterocephalus glaber | reverse complement strand
AGAGGCAAATTTGAAAGTCTTCCCTTTCTGTAGGGACAGGTGCCTGACAGCTTATTAGCAACTCTTTAGAAATAATCAGAGGAATGTGAGAAATATAAAACCACTGAGGTGAAATAAATGTATGGGAATTACATGGAGTTGCCCAGTAGCTTTAAATTTTCAGCTTAGCAAACAACTTGATTATTCACTAAGGTTAGCAAAATGAAAAACATATTTGAAGACTCACACTGGGAAGATAAATATGTTATTCATCTGTCAATGAACTGGTGCTTTCAAGTGAAATAAGAAGCCATCTCTAGTGAGAAAGTTGGGTTTATTCAGGTGCACAGAATTGTACTGCAAATGCTTAATATTCAAGTATCACATTCATCTTGCTAACGGCTCTGTCTCCATCACTGGCTTTGGAGAAACAAGATGTCGTGCATCACACAACTGCAAGGAAATTAATTCTATCCACAAACAGAGAGAGCTTGGAAATGGATTGTTCCCAACTTGTGTCTCCAGACAAGATTCCACTCCTGACCAGTAACTTCACTGCTATGTGGCAAAGTAGCTCATAATCCATGACCAGCCTTCTGACCCATGATAGGCATTGTTTTCACCTGCTAAGTTTGTGAGAATTTTGTTATTTAGCAATAGATGACCAATATACTTATTTTATTAAGTTATTTGTTTATGTGTTTATTCAATCAAGATGTGCTCAGGTACTGTGTAGAATACAGTGCCAAACCAAGGTTTATAGTCTAATGGATCAGACACTTGCTGTATTACACAACAATTTAGAGAGGCTGCAGCATCCTGTAGGAGCTATAGAAGACTGTCTGGAAGAAAAAATATCTAATAAAATTTGAAATAAGAATATTAAGATTATTAGGCAAATAGAATGTAAAAAACAGAATGATTCAGGAAAGGAGATGTCATATAATTATCAATAAAACTGAAAACAGATCGGCCTACCAATTTATGTGTTTGCATCTGCTGGCATGTATATATATATGTGTGTGTGTGTGTGTGTGTGTGTGTGTGTGTGTGTGTGTATTTAGTAGGAAAGCAGCAAAAGGTAAGGCTTCAATGGGAAATACCAGATTATGCAGGAGCATTCTTATGAGTCATTTTTAGAAGTTTAGGCTGTTCCTTAATTTATATTTTCCTTTAGATTTCTATTTCTTATGGTGGTGTGTCTTCCCTTACTAAAGTATTTGGATCATGAAGGACTAATAGTTTTTCTGGGGGGGTGTATTTTTTTATCATTCTGGCCCCAGTTTACTCCTTTAACTTTATTACAGAATGTAAACACTGTATGATTTAGTGAGAATAAATGACAAAGGTAATGTTGCACAACTTGCTTCTAACATTAAAATTGTTTGCATAGCCATGCAAGCTGTAAAATTCACAGAATTCATAAAATTCACAGAAGATTTCAGTCACATGCAGCAATGTTTCTTAATTATCAGTATGCATGAGAAGTACTCGGGGATCTTTTTAAAGCACTGGATCTGATTCAATATGTGTGAGAAGGGCCTGAGTTTCTGAATTTCTAGCAAGTCTCAAGTGATACCAAGTTGGTTAGTGAATCATTCAATATTAGAGCAACTAGGGAATCACAAAGCTTAGAAATTTCAGGTGTGATCATGGCGATGCAGTAAGACTCAATTATGGTTAGAAAGTTGTAAACTATTAAGGAATCCTTTTGAGCTCTTTGCAATAAAAATAGTTTTAGTAAGGCAATTCCAGTTTCTTAGATAACATACTGTAAATAAAAATGAAGTGGAGGACATTATGTTAAATGAAGTAAATCAGGCACAGAAAGACAAATATGCATGTACCTTTTATGTGAAAGCTAATAAGTTTATTCTCAAAGAAGTAGAAAGTAGAATGGTAATTAGCAGAGCCTGAAAGAATGAAAGGGAGGTAGGAACAGAGAAGGAATGGAAATCATGTGCAGGAGTACACTTGAATAAGAGGTATAACACCCAATGTTCTAGAGGGCTGTAGGATAACTATAATATACAACATATAATTGAATATTATACTATTAATAGCTAATAGAGAGGATTCTGAATGATCTTGCCTCAGTTACTTTTCTCACTGCTGAGACAAAATACCTGGTACCAAAAGTTAAAGAAGGAAAGGTTTATTTTGGCTCACAGTTTGCAAAGGTTTCAGTTCATTATCAGCTGTCTCCAAAGTTGACAAGGCAGAGGGGTGTCACAGAGGCCAAATAGTTCATGGTGTGGCAGGCAGAAGGCAGCAAAACAGTGAAGTAGTGAAGCAGCAGCAAGTCTCACCAACAGCCCTCTTTCTGTACCTTATAGTCTATCCTGGCTACACACCCTTAGTGCGGGTAGCACTCACACCCAGACTAGGCCTTCCTATTATCCACACCCAGAGCAATGCCACTCTAATCAGTGGAGTAATTTAGTAATCACTAATCCTTAATCCCAGCATCACACACTCTAAATCCAGCCACCTTTGAAAATCCCCACCTATCATGCCATGAGTCTAAGGGCTAGAGACAAGCCATAATAGATCCCAAGAAAAAGAAATGGTAATTGCAACCTACCTTGATCCAATCATTACACATTATTCATGGTATTGAAATATCACATTATACCCTGTAAATATGCATGATTTCTGTCAATTAAAATAAAAATATACTAAAAAGTACAGACAAAACTAGCTAGATTGAAATCTATCTCTATCACAATACTAAATGAAAAATACTATTAATAATAGTAATAATAGTAAAAGCAAGAGTGATGGTCTCTCCTAGAGAAAAAATGGGATTTGGTATTTTTTGAGCACTAAGCATTATAGGGTAGTATTTAACAACTATCAGTCCTCAAACCCCAGGCACAACTCTGTGAGGAACAAAATGAACTGTGTTTTCATTTATGAATATATAAAAAAATTTTTAAATATAAAAAGAAAGTAAAGGCTGTGCCTGATAATGAAAAAGGAAAGTATATTGCTTGTATCTCTTCCTATACAGAAGAAGAGCCTGTGCCCTTCTGGTACTGGCTCTTTCTACTCCTGCCCCATGTGGCCCGGGCTCTCAGTTCTAACCCCCACAACTATCTGACAGCAGCCCCACCCTCCCCAAATCACATTGCTTTCTTTAGACTCAGCTTTCAGTTATTTCATGGTTTTATTCTTTATTAATGTTACTCTGATGACTGAAACAAAAGGAAAACTATCTATCAACAAGTTCTCCTGTTTACAGATTGGTTTCTTGGGAAGAAAATTCTGAGGTAGAAATATGCATGCAGGAAATTTATTGGGAAGAATTTTTGTGATCAACAGCTATGGAAATGTAAAGGAAACAAAACTGGGCCAAGACAAATGGTATGCTGTGATGTGATAATAAGAAAGCTCCCAACTGTACCACAGAGAGGTCTAGAGCTGGAATGGGTCTAGAGTTGGTCCCAAGTGAAACAATGGGGCAGGCTCATCTTCCACCTGAAACAGTGATTAGATTCCAATTGCCCCAAAAGGCTGCATGTTGTCAGTGAGACAGTTCTCAGCCAAGAACAAACATCAGAAACACTCCATAGCTAGTGGTCAGCTATCAACATTCCAAGAAGTTGGAATTCTGTAAAAAGGGTGATAGAAACAGCACAAGAGAGTATCTTCCGTGACCTCCTCCATAAATAACTTGAACTCTAAGACTGTTAACTGCCCTAACACAGTAATGGAAGAAAGCAAATAACTGTTTCCCACTCTGTAGCAGAAGTATTTGGAGTAAAAACGTCTCTTGGGCAGTCTGGATCAGTACTTCGAAAGCTAACTTTCTGGGGAAGTAAATTTATTTTTCTTTTCTTTCTTTTATTTGAAACCTGTCATCCTGTCATGAGCAGATATATGGTTTTATCACACATGACAAGTGCACACGGATGTCACAGCAAGAGTTGCAAAATGTAGGATAACTGAAATGTAGGATATACTATTCGATGAGAAGTCCACTGATCATGAGTTTAAATGTTATAGAAATGTCAAATCACTACAAACATTTGTAAAAGTTTACTCTCAAGTTCTGTACTTATCTCACCAAGATGTTAACGATTCACTTATGGGGCTTGGTTTTCTCTGCAGCTCCCACAATAGTATGTAAAAACTAATTCAACTGGTCGCTTTATTTATGTCTTATAGATTAAAAAAATAATAAAACCCCACAATAACAATAAAAATGACATTAACTATTTCTCTACCTAGGAAAACATATCTAGAGGTATTATTACTCACTTCTTACCTCTGTTTATGGCTCAAATGAGTTGAAGTTCGCTTGCTTTGTGTACCAATATTTGCTAAATTAGATCTCAGTCTCTGTCAGAAAAAGACATTTGTTACTCAGTGCCTCTGTTTTATGCCTCTTAGGCACTTTTATTTTTGAATTTTATATTTCCTTTTATACTTATGGGGCCTTTTCAGTCTTACACTGAGGTGTGTCTGAATTAAACACCATTAGAGAAAAGCTGTTTTCAAAGCCTACACCTGCTAAATTTGAGCCAAGCACCTGTCACAGAAAGTCACTGTAAAGTGCAAGCTGCTACAAGTTCAAACAATGTGAAACATAGCTATACAGGACCTTTGTGCATGTACTACAGCTCCTTTTAGGTGCTCCGAACACCAGAACTACTTTGACAATCCACTTAGACTGGAGCTGAGCTGCAGTATTGTTCTTATTTGGTTGGCAGCAGGCTCCCAATGGCAAACAGAACATCTTGAAAACTGCAGTATGGTTTTATTTTACTTTTTATTTTAATTTTAGACTCCAAAACTTGTCTTTTCTGGGGTTCTTCATTTGTTTCCTATCCACAAACACATAGAAAGAGCATAATAAAGGAATCATTAGAGACAGTTCTTTCTGCTTTAAACTTTGATCAAGATTATACTGAAAAACAAAGCCTTTGCAATAACTACAAAATATACAACTTTCTGGATTGTGAAGCAAGACTCCTGGAATTTCACACCATGTCAAAGGTCTACTTCATCAATAGCCTTCCTGTTTTTGAGGTAGTGGGATTTAAACCCAGGTCCTCATGCATAGTAGGCAAATGCTCTACCACTGAACTACGTCCTCAGCTTGAGGAATAGCTTCTGATGCAAAATTCAAAATATTTTTCAAGCTCATGCCAAATAGGGATGCCCTGAATTAGGAAGGAGTAGCAGTAAGGCTGTGCTGCCTGTATAAAATGGTTAAATATACATTTAGTTCAAGAACTAGTGATTATTATTGTCTTCTTACACAGTACAATAGAGTAGAATCTGATCTGGAAAAAGCAAAGGAAACTATAAATCCACTAACTGATTCTATCTCAAAGAGTCATCCTCATCCCCATAATTATAACAATAGCTACATTCATGAGATTTTTACCATATGCCAATTACGATAAATCTAACTCCTCTAATCTTTGTAACAAACCTATGATATAAGTAGACATAGTCATAACTATTACATATATTATAAACAAGCATATCACTAGAAAAATAAATATCACTAGAAAAATTGACAATTTAAAGAACTGTATTAATTTTCCATCTAAAATATCAACTACTTAGATAAATAAGTCAATCAACATTAAAATAAGAAGCACCTAATATTGAAGGAACTTGAAGGAAGGAGAAATCTTTTAAGCCTACAATATGGTGTAAGATGCGCTGCTGTCATTTGTTTTGAGCCTCAGATCCAGCCAATACTACATACTAAAAGATGATGAATTTTATTTAAATCCTGTCAGTATAGTTGCAGACTTTCTAAAGTAAAATATCATTAGGGTGCATGTCATGATCTTTTCACTGTAATGTTTTGTTGTTCTTGGAAGTAGGAAGCAATTCTTTTATTAACATATTTTTCTGAATTCGGTTAAAGGAAAATATACTTAAACTTTTACTTTACACAACCATTTTGGATAAATTTCTTATTATATTTGCTCAGTCTAAAAGTAGACCAAAGTAAAATGTACCATTTGTATTACTAATGTAGGTGAAACACAGGAGAGATAATATAATGACCTTTTTTGACCTCTTCTTTCATGCTTTCTTCTTCTCTGCTAGGTCTCTTTTCCTTCAGTTCTGTATCTATGAGTCAGTAAATCTATCCCTAGGAAATTGATTTCAGGTATTAGAGAGGCATGTAGAATTGTATTCAATACTGATCAAAAGTGGACAGGGTAGTTTCCTATTCAATCCACTTGACCTAAGTTTTTCAGGCTTATCAGGGTCAAAGTGTTTCTAGAACCATGCTCTAGTGCTGAAATTCTGAAACTGATAACAAAATTTTGTTTCTTGTGCATGCCCATCACTATGTCAAGAAGCAGGGATCCGAGGTGCTTCTGCCTGGAGCACCAGAGCTCCTGCAAGTAAACTTACAGAGCAGCTTCAAGTTTAAGAGTGATTCAGACTGGGATCTCACTGGAAAGTAATTGAGGTTGCATCAGTGCACTGAATTCTAATAGAGAAATACGCTCATATACATGAATACGAATCAAATTGCTTCTATATTTACTTTGGAGATTGTACCTAACACTTGTCCTTATCTTTAGAAATGTAAAGTAAAAAATAGTAGTGATTTTCAGACTGAAAATCATCTTTAGGAATGGATTTATCTGGCTTTGTTGTTAGATGTGTCAACAGAGGCTCTAGTAGTTAAATGGATTCACTGGTCAAATCAAAGTTTTATTTCCTTAATCATCCCAATAGTGAATATTTACAATCTCTGGGCTAGCAGTAATATTGAAGGTACTCTGATAAATATTAAAACTAAAATATAAATTTATAGTATTGCTATTTATTGCTAAATTATGAGCTATATCTGTAATACACAAGAAAACAAATAATGAAGGTGGATTATAAACCAGATGGTGGATTCACTGAGAAATGAGTATTTGTTAGTACTTCTATTAGCAGTACTTTTACTATCATTAAATGAGATTGAGGGAAGAGAGAGCTATGAAAATATTACACAAGTTATGACACCCTCAATGTCAAAGAGTGTTGATTCCAGGATCTAATTCTGTCTTCTGATTGTAAAATCTACAGTCTATCCAAATTTGTGATAAACACATAAATTTGGGAGTTTATTCCTCTAGTTGAAAAATATGACAGTTAACTGAAGTCTGAACCTTTCATGATGTTCATTTGAGAACTTTTAGAAAACTTTTATTAAAGACTAAGTTAGTAACATATGTATTTGTAGGTACATACAGACATGTATATTGATAAAGATTCATTAGAACATAATTACAGATACAAATTGTTCATGAAACATGAACAATAAAGCCAAAATAAATGGAACATACAGCATGGCTCTATTCATCTAAAATTAGCTATATAAACACAAGCCCAGTTGTTTGTATTTACATAAAAGTATTCTGTTTTATTTTATATAACTATAGAAAAATCGATGACAAGCTTGATTATAGCCATTGTGACTGTGGAGAAAAATTGGCAATCATAGGAACAGAAAGACAGATTTTTAATTTTACATTCTTCTGAACTAATTGATTTTGTCAGGTTCATATAATGATTTTACAATTAAAAATGCAACATAAAAATTCAGTAATATTCATACAAGAATAAAAATATGCAAAAGTCTGTAGATTTTACATCATGGTCATGTTTTAAAGTGTCAGTGAAAATCACTTTAAGTTAATTTACTGTGCAACTTTAAAATGATCTAGTCGTGAGAGTTCCGAAGTCATGTGCTTTCTCATCTTGTTTAATTCACCCTTCTCTGGGAACATTTGCCACATGGCTATGACTGATGGTAATGTGACTTCCAGACTTCAACAGGAAGAAATCATTTCCATTTGCTTTCTCTTATGATTATGAGTTCATGGAGAGAGACAAAGTGCAGAATGAAGGGGAAATATTTGTTTGATAGGAGTTAGTAATGATAAGCTGTCATCTTCTAAAAGGAATCCAGTAAATATTTCTTTAAAGCAGCTTTTCTAATAAACTTACATGGGAGAGGAAAGCAACATGATGCCTGGATTTGTGGTTGCGCTTCAATCTGGTGACAAAAGGTCTGACAGCTAAAGATAGGCCTTCCCCATCAGTGCAGGGAATTAAAGAAATTGTTCATTGATTTCTTCTATTCTATTCCACAGAAGGCTTTAACTCCCTGACTATTTTTCTCATACATATACTCCACAGAAAACTAATCCATGAAGGCATTTTGATGAATTTTCAGTTTATAAATATTACTATGCTTTCAAGTATTCCTTTCATCTTCTCTTCTGCCATAATGCTGGTCAATGTGAATATTTCCTTTGTGACTAGAACAAGTGATAAATTGACAGAAATGATTATTGCACAGAAATTGAGGCATATTTCATTATATCAAGGAGAGAGAATAACAAGTTAAAAATGTGAAATTTGGCCTGAATGATACAAATATTTTCCCAATAAATTTCAGTTACACAGATACTAGAAAACTGAAAAGACTGGAAGAAGGACTCATTTTTCTCATTTTAATTCAAGAAAAAAATACCCACATGGGTCTGTAGTTTTTTACCTACTTTGCCTCAATTATAAGAGATTGGAGTAAAAACTGTTACCTGTATATTTTGTCATTTCTGACCTGAGCAAATATAAGGAATTGATTTCCCTGCTTCAATTGTTTAAAATAATTAATACCAGAGTAATGTATTCCATTAGATAGATATATTCAACATCATTCTACTTTTCAGATTTCAGTTATTTAGTAAGCACTGTATTTGTCAGTGGAACTAGGGAGGAGAGCTAAAATCATTTCTATGTGAAATAAAATGAAATGACTTACACACCAAAAAAGAATCAGTTGTCCTTACTGAGATATCCAAAGTTGCACGTGAAGAGAAGAATATAGTAATTCTGAAAAAGTAAAGTTATGGGAAAATGTAAACAGTGAAGTTCTTTTACCAAGCAGTCAACTATGTACATTTGAATAAAAGTCACTAGTTCTTCTACTATGTATAGTGTGTGATGTTTTCTTTCATAACAAGGAGTCAACACAATTTATAAAACCCATATAGAATGACTTTTCTTTCTTATTTTAAATATTATTTTTTAAAATGCAATTGAGCATATAAGAAATGTGTAACATATCCTAAACAATGCTAACTGCTTAAAATTAATCATGGGATTGATATTTCCAAGTACAATGGATAATAATATATGTATGCAATTGTTTCTAGTTCATAAGTGTTGAAGGCAACATAAACTCTTTTGAAAACCTTCCCCGAGAAACAGAATGAGTTTGAAGTTCGAACATTTCAGACATATGTGCACATTTACATCATGAAGTTAGTTACAAACCGTACAGAAAACCTACACTTCAAAGAGAAGTACTGCATCGTTCTGAGTTTTTGTGATAGAAACTAAGAATATTTGAGCAACTTTTAGTTTTTTTAGAAGAATAAGTTATTTTGCGATCTTCACATAACCTAGAAGTAGTCAAATCATTTTTAGTCAGACTAAAAATGAGAAGAAAAAGAAAAGGGCCGATGTTCCCTTTTCAAAGATGAACACTGGAAGATTTTGTCCTCAAAAGCACATTTTCCTTTACTGTTACAAACAGTGCAAGATAGAAGTATAAGCAACAGGGTTAGAGTAGTAAGAAGATCTTGATCCTATTCTATAGATAAATAAGTACCACTTTCCTTGTGAGCATAATTATAAATACATATTGATTTGAGAATATAGTTATAAATATAGTAATGATTTTAAAAATGGACTCACAGCTGCACACAAATGGCAAATACGATGATGTATTTTTGACATATTTAATAAAATATCCCAAACTAAGAAGCTGAACAATAGCAAATAGAGTAAATAAACTGTTCATTATCTTCATGGTACAATGAGGAGATTCCTATGTTAAGGGGCAATGTTGCTTTCTACGGACATTCAGAGACAGTCAGTGTTAAACTGAGCTGAGAGTACAGATTTGTCTAATCATTACACCATTATTTGGATTGGTTAGGTAATGCTAATAGGTGGATTCAAAAATCTCCAAAATTTAAATATAATTTTTCATGTTCTTACAGAAGCCTGGAGTGGGTGGGCTTTGTCAACGGGAGGTGTCTCTATGCAAAAAAATAAAAAAATAAAAATTCTGGATGACAGGCTTTTCCTGCAGCTCCATGGCTCCTCAATACATAACTTCGAAATGAACCAGGGGATTCACCTCTTTCCTGATTGGAAGGGAAAAGTAGCATAGAGGAGAATAGGTGGGAGGAAGAATTTTGGAGATATACTCAGAAATGACCATTTTAACTTTGGCAACATTCTATTGGCGAGCACATAGTCCCTTGACAATGAGAAACTGGAATGTTGTCTGGCTATTTGTCAGAAAAAAATAAATTTTGCTGAATATCTAGTATTCTATTTACTTTATGGTACATGAGAACTATTTGCATGAATAACTGAGTAAAAAGCACCCTGAATTCCAGCCCTGAAATTTACAAGGCAGAGATACTTGGATAGCTGGCCCTGGGTTATCTTCCTCAATCATGAAATGCTGGGTGATATTACAAAGAGTAGCCTTTCCTCAACGCCAGTCCTGATGTCACTTCATTCTCCTGTTTTTTTCCTGAATTTCATGTACATCTCTGCTTACTGATTAACACACAAGCACTAAAGGACAAGAGATCAAATGGCCATTTTAAAAATAAATAAGCTCTTCAGAGCAGACAGCAATATAGATATGGTGTGTACATATTGTACAAATGAGAATCACACATTGGACAAATGTTTGACCTGAAGACATTTAATTTGAACTTCAAATATAAAAACTTCCCTGTGAAGGAACTTTCAAAAGCTTGTAAATTTGTATAGATAATGTGAATTAATTCTTTCATAACTATTAGAATGTACATTATTTAAACATGTCTTTCTGATATCTCTTTGTCATATTCAGAAAACCAAGCTATTTCTTTTTCTTAGTGAGGGGACTTACAAGAGAAAATAAAGGTCTTTCCATTGTTCATCCTTAGAATTTAAAATTGAAACCACTCACAGCATAGGCAACAGATTTAGAAGGACAGGATTATCACTTGAATAGTATAAGCTGAATCCCTGTCTAAAGTGAGAAAGAACAAGAAAGAGGAGAAGCTATGAGCAGGAGATCATTAGGAAGCCCTAGTTGAGAGGCCCTGAACCCTGCTGTCCAGGCTAAGCACAATGGTGAGATAGAAAAGCCAGAAAATGGGGACCAGTTTTCTTTATGAACGTAGGATCATTTGTAGCCTCTCAGAGTCACTGTAACCCAATAAAATGGAGGAAGGCTTTGAAGACCTAAAAAAAACCTTAGGATATTACTAAGGGTTAGTTAAGGTCCTGTGTGAATAATCAAACACCAAACAAGGTGATGGAGGAAATTTACAACAAATTTGCCCTTTGTGTTGAAGGATATGAGTAGCTGTCTTGATTACTTTTCTCATGGCTGAACTATAGGCAACTAAGTTAGATAGAAATTAATATATAGTCAGAGAGGGACAGACCCTCGAGGGTCTCATTGCAGAAGATGGAAACACATCAAAACTGTGGCTGGAGGCTCAAGTGAAGAAGGCAAGGCCTTGAGGTTAAAATCACAATGTCCAGACTTGCATATTTCCCTATGGGATAGGTCCAGATGTGCATCAGATACCCCAATGGGTGATCAGAATACCTAGACCCATCCCTTGCCCCAAATGTACCTGTTTTAGAAGTCGTAGATAAGCCAAGGTTAATGATGTCAGCCACATAACCTTGGTACATTCCCTGCTTCCCTATTGGATCAATATTAGCTAAATGGCTATACTTGTAATCTTTTTGGTTGGTTATAGTTTGACCTAAGTTGTAACCATCTTGTGATTTTGTACTCACCTTATGCTTTGGCTCTATGAAACATTCCTAGAGAATGGACTTCTGTTACAACCCACTTCTGGGAGTATTTTTCAATACATCTTTCATACTCTTAACCTCCTTTGTCCTTGGGAATTCATTCTCTAATTTCAGGGGACATGAACTCGATACATTTGACATCTAGCAGGTTGGAAGTTATATTTCTCCTGTATCACTGGGACAAAATACCTGACACTCACAAGTTAAAGGAGGAAAGGTCTATTTTAGCTTACAGTTTGTAGAGGTTTCAGTCCATAGTCAGCTCACTTCAAGGTAGGGTGACACAGTGGAGGGGCATTGAAGGGGAGAAACAGTTCATGGTGTGGCAGGCAGAAGGCAGCAAGCAATGAGCCTGCCTTTTATTCCATCCAGGCTACAAAGATTTTGGGTGGTGCCACCCACATCAAGGGTGAGGCTTCAGTAAATCTATTTACTGAACTATCCATACCTACAGCTATGCTAATTCCAATCAGTACACTAATTTAGTGGCACACAAACTTAATCCCAGATCCAGCCAACTCTGAAAAGTTATACTAGCGCATGGGGCTTGGCCAGGACATCTAGATACAGCCATAACAATAAGTTACATCCAATTATTATGTCATTTTTTTTTAAAGGACTTGACTATCCTTTGACATAGTTATTTATTGTATCCTAGAACCAATCTCTCAGGGATACCAAGTGATACCAGTGTAGGTACATATTTAGATTCATCATTTATATCACAAGAACAATTTCTAGTACTGTACTGTGCTTTTGCATGATTCCTTTTAGATGATATTCTTCATTCTATCCCTCAATGGTAAGCATATTCTAACCTCTATTACCATAAGTCAGATTTGGCTGTGTGAATGTCACATAAATCGAATCAAATGATATGGTTGGCTAGAAATGTCTGGTTTCCTTTTCTCAGTATTTTGCCTGAGTGATTGATTTGTGTTTAGCAGTTGGTCACTGCTATAAAATGCTGTTTTCTGCTCCAAAAAGTTCTTTCTTCGGTTGTTGTATATTTTACACTTGTACAACTACACTACAATTTCTTATCACATATTCCTATTGATGACAAGAAGAGTTATTTTCACTTTGAGACTATTACATAAATCTACTTATGAACATTACTGTAAATGTCTGCTAGTGAATGAAAGCATTCATTTTTCTTGAGCATATACACAGAAGTGATATCTCTGGTTATAGAGTTTATAAACATTCATTTTTATTTCTGCCAATCAGATGTACAAAGTATTTACATATATACATCTCACCAGCAGTGTAATCAGTTTTTGTTTCATATCCCTTGATATGACTTCCAGTTGTCTGTTTTTCTTTTTATATATCTAGATGTAATTATATTTCATTGACACTTTAATTTGCATTTCACTACTGAATAATGCTGTTGGACAAATTCAAAAACTTAGTGGCAATTTTGATATCCTATTTGAGAAATGTCTGTTAGTTTTTGGCCCATATAAAAATATCGGGTCTGTTTTTTTTATTGACAACTAAAAAATTTTACATTCTGTATAACAGTTCTTTTTCAGACATCTATATTTTGCCTGTCTTTGCCATACCTCTAGCTTGCATTTTTACTAAAAAAAGTTATTTTTTGATGAACAAAAGTATGTAAGTTAAATAAAATCCACATTTATCAATATTTTCTTGTATGATCAGTGTTCTTTTCATTGTTAATTTAAAAAACTCCTTCTCTGTATGAGTTAACAAACATATTTCCATGTTTTTATATAATATTTACTGTTTTATCTTCCAGATGTATTTGATCTGCCACAAATTAAAGTTTTATGTAATGTGAGAAAGAGTCAAGGTTAATCTTTTTCTATATACATATTTACTCAATCCTCCATAAATTATTGAAAAGATCATTCCTTTTACACTAAGTTAAATTGATGAATCTATATGTATCTTTGTCTGTTGAGGTATTTTCTACTGCAGTTTTAGTCATCTTGCAAGAATAGTACACTAGGCTGGGGATTTAGCTCAGTGGTTCCAGCACCTGCGTTGCAAGCGCAAGGTCCCGAGTTTGAGCCCCGGTACCAAAAAAAAAGAACAAAAAACCTCCCCAAAACAAGAATAGTACACTGTTATGGCTTGTGTCTAGATGTCCCCTCAAAGCTTCATGCAGTCATAGGTGGGGCTTTTTCAGAGGTGCCTATATCTAGAGTGTGTGACACTAGGGTTGATTCATGGTGCAATGCTAGGATCAAAGGCACTAGGATTAATGGTGTGTGTGCTACAAGCCCTAAGGGAAGGTAGGTTGAATAAGATATAAGGGATAGAAAGAGCTGCAGTCATCTCTGCTTTGCTATGAACTGCCTCTCTGTAATGCGTGTCTGCCATGCCACCCTGCCTTGGAGCCAGGCAATTATGGACTGAAACCTCTACAAACTGTGAGCTAAATAAACCTTTCCCCTTTCCCCTTTTAACTTTGGGTGTTGAGTATTTTGTCTAAGCAACAAGAGAAAAGTAACTAAGACATGCACCCTTTTTAATTACTCCAATTACAATAAATCTTGCTCTCTAGCAAGAATAATTCCTCCACTATCTCTTCCTCTTTCTTCATAAATGCTTAAGCTAGCCCATATACACTTCCAATTAATATTCTATAAAGTATATATGTACATTTTTTACTTCATGAAAAATTCTGCATAAATTTTAGAATAAGCTCACCCAATTTCAACAGCAACATTAACAATAGCCACCATGTGATTTTGATTGCTACTGGATCCCATCCTAGACCCTTAAATTTGGTTAGTATATTCTTTTCTTAAAAGACAAATGTGTTATGTGCACTTAAGAACATCCCTTTGATAGTAGTTTGTCTCTTAAACATCATGAAATTACAGCAGATAGGAATCTTTATTTTAGAAGCCCTCAGCAGAGGTCTCCTTCTCCTATTTGCAGCCTCAGAACTCAGCAAGTGCCCCTGGGGAAACTTGGCTCTGACTCTACTGCTCTGCAAGTCTCTTACCTGCTTTGTCAGATACACTCAACCCTAGAATCTCACAGGTCTCTATTTTCTTCTAGTAGACTCCTGGCTAAATCAGAAATAAATGTGCTCAGAATTTACAAACATCCATAAGAATAAAAATGACCAACAGTTATCAGTTCATTTCAGAAAGGTGCTGTTTCAGAATTAAAATTCACTGCTACCGCCAAAGTTTTTATATATTAAAAATATTATTTTTGCAATATGTCTGGTCTTCTCTACTTTGGGAACTGGAATATTGGCCTGGGGAAATTTACTTCATTCCATTCAAAAAGGGATGGCTACTTCTATATGAATTCTTGTTAAAACAATGTTATCTGTGAAGGCTCCCATAGAATCTTTATTTCCCACTCTTGTGGTCATAACATTAGAGAAGCAATAAGCTGTGGCAAAGTGATACCTAAGAGAAAGAGGTATGTGAGATAAGGATTAACTTGAACTATAGGAAAAAGCAATTATATTTCATGCTAATCTGAAATTGTTGAAGCACTGTAGATACTCAATACTTTAAATTTTGAATCAGTGTGAGTCATACTTTAAAATTATAACTCTGAAAGTCTTTCAGAAGTATATTTCTTCTTTATAAGAGACATTGACCTCAGGTAATTCTTTTAGAGATTGAAAGGGTAATAAGCATGGCATAATTTATTATATTTATATATACTGTATATACGATATAGATCTGATGAAGCTACAGCATTTGAGAAAAAAAAATGACAAAAACAGAGTGAGCCAATAACCAAGTCCCAGACACAACAAAAAGAAATAACAATATGAAGTGAAAATAAGCCAAATAAACTATATTTGCAATCAATCTTTGGGTGAGAAACAGGCTATCATGTTTCAAAACTATGCAATCAATATTTCTCACACAAATTTTTTCTATATTTCAGAAGCGTGATTTATAAAAGTTCAATTTGTAACATGACAAATCAATAGAGATTTCATAGGCTTATCTTACAGAATCAAGATTGATAATTACGTGGAGTTCTACTGAACCTAAGTTATTATCCTATGATCTTTGAAAATGAGAAAAGATATAACTGGCTTATAGCTTAATTGAGGAGACAAGCTGTACATACATGAAAAGCAAAACTGCAATATAGCAATAACATAGAGCCATACATAACATTGATAATTTTAGTGACATTTCTTTGTGTCACCAGATGATGGTCAAGTGATTATCTCCACATGGGCTTTCATCTCAGGAGAAACAGCAAACTCAGGAGAAACATAGGTTCATTCCTTGTGGTTATTCCCTGACATGTTATCAAGATAAATAGCTATAAAGGCTCAGAAAATGTAAACCTCTCAGCTCTTTTAAGTACCAAGAGCAAAAACAAATAAAACAAACAAAGAAACAAACAAAATACCACCAAAGAAAACAAATACACAGGATTCTAAATGAAAATATAAAGTCTCACTGAATTCTAGATGTGGCTGCTACAGCCCTACTTCTTCATGTCCTTTCTGCTCTTCTAATGCCGTAGAAGCAGATTCACTAGTGGGGCACAGACTCTGGGATGATGTATAATGGCCTGTTACTTCCAAATGTTCAAGACCTGTCTTTTCCTTTCAAATCAGATATATAATTGAAAACCATTATGAAGCTTTTTAAATTGCTAATTTAATCTCTTGTTATGTTAAAAATTGATTCAGACTATTGCTTGTTGAAGCAGTAGTTTGTGTTTCTAGAAATTTACTCATTTCCTCCTGAGACACAAGAGAAGTGTCTTACTCTTTCATTATTTTTCCTTGCACCAGTTGGAAGAGATGTGCAGCTTGGCTGGCAGCTGTCCATCTATGCCCCTCATTTCCCTTTGCTCCTTTTCACCCTCCAATGGATGGGGACAACTGGCTTCACTGTCCTCCCTGGTTATGAAGCTGCCACTTTGCAGTCACACAAAACCTTGCAGAAGATTCCTTGGTTTCAGCCCTGACCCTCGCTGACCCAGGCTTGCAGCTGCTCCCTAAGCTGCACTCCCCAGCCACTTTTTGGGCTTCAGTCTAGGAAGACACTCTCCTGTGTACTGACACCCCTGTGCTGCACCACAGGCCCAGCTAAAAGGAAAATGTTCCTTATAAGTCTGCTCATGTTTTTTTTTTCTCAGAGAGCGTGGGCTCCAAAAGTCTTGCAAATCTACTTGGGACTTTTATCCTGAGTAGTGTGGACAGAATAGTTGTCTCAAAAGACGGAGCAGTAAATATTCAGAACTCTTGGCATGGAAGAGCTCCAGAGATTAGCAGCCAATGAAGGTCAGCAGCAAAGACCAGTACCAGATGTAGTGGACCTGTGGTGTCTCACAAGCTGACCTTGGGTGGTGATCGCTTACAATAGCAGCAATCAGCTACTAGATGTGTGGACTCTTGACACCCAGCATTGTCTGGTGAAATCTGGAATTTTAGCAGAGATAGAGTGTGACAATTCATCACTTCTATTTGAATCAGGCAATAGAACCCTAGGCTGATTAGCAAGGCTAATGTATCTAATGCTTTCACATACAAATGATCATATTGTTCCTTTGCAATATAATCATTATTAAATCAGTAATAATATCCTGCTTTTATTTCTGATTCAAGGTATTTGGATTTTATCTTTTATTGATTCATATCATTAAATTTTTGTTTAATTTGTTAATCATTTCAAAGAACTAAAGTTTCATTTCATTGAATTTCTATATGTTCATTTGACTTGCGTTTCATAAATTTTCTTGCCAATCTTTATTCTCTCCTTTCTATTTGCTTTAAATTTAATCTGTTCTTCTTTTCTTCTTTCTCAAAGTGGAATTAGATTATTGATTTGAGAAGCTTCTATTTTTAATATGGGATTTGCAGTTTTACATTTCCCTCCAGGCAGTGTTTTAGCAACAACCTGAAAATTTTAGCATGTTGTGACATCTTCATATTTAAGCATCTCAAAGAATTTTCTCACTTCCCTTGTAATTTCTACTGTGATTTCTATTCATTAATTTTTTTAGAAATAGTTTGTTTAATTTTCACATTTTTGTGATTTTTCCAAATTTCTATTATTAGTTTCCAGTTACTTCCTATTGTTGTCAGAGAATATAATTTGTGTAAATTCTGTTCTTTCAAATGTATTGAACTTGATTTGGGCCTACCACATGTTCTACTTCAGGTAACATTTCTGTGCACTTGACAAGAATGTATATTCTCATGTCTTTGGTTTCTCCATCCATTATTCAAGTCTGGCATTGAAGTCATTATTGTTGACATGTTTATTGTTCTCTTTATTTGGATCAATGTTTCTTATTCATTTTTTGCTCTATTGTTAGGTTCACATATGTTGTTTATAATTGTTGTATCTTCTGGCTAAAATGACATTCTTCTTATTAAAAAGGATCTCCCTTCATCTTTACTTTTTACTTTTTTTTTTTTGTACCGGGGATTGAACTTGGGTCCTTGTGCTTGTGCAGCAGGTAGCAAAACCATTAAGCTAAATCCTCGGCCCTTTACTTTTTACCTTTAACATTGATTTTGTCTGATTAGTAGAGCCATGTATCTGCTTTGTCATTGCTATTTGTGTAATGTGTCTTTTCTATAAATTTACTTTCTTGTTTATATTTTTTAATCTAAACTGTATCAATACACTATTGAATGTTGAATTTTTTCTGGCATGAATATGTCTGCTTTATATTAGTTTATTTAGTGCATTAACAGGATTATTAATATATTTTTAAAGTCTGTCATTGTACTTTTTTTTTCCAGATTTCTCATGTCTTTTTTTTCTCCTTCACAGATTTTTTTATTTATGAGAGTATTTTCAATAGTAATTTAATATTTTTTAATTTAATTAATAATTTTAATAATTCAATTTATTATAAGTTTAGCTATATGTGAGGGATTAAGGCTTACTATATACATTTTAACTTACTAGAAAAAATTTCAGTTATACAAATTAAATTCCAGTGACATACAGAAATGCTATTCTATACTGTTTTCTCCTTATTGTAGTACTATTGTTTCATATAAATCTATCATTGCTATAGATCTAAAAATATAATATGGTAATTACTACCTTATATAATTTTGATATTTTAGAGAAGTTATAAAGTGTAAAGAGAGGAGCCAGGCTTGGTAGTGCATGCCTGTAATCTCAGCACTAGGAATGCCAATGCAGGAGGATTTCTGGGAGTACAAGGCCACCCTAGGTACATAGTGGTTCAAGACCAGCCTGAACTACGTAGTGAGACCCTATCTTAGAACACTAAAAAAAAAAAAGTAAGAAAAGGAAGTATGCACTTGTATTTTTTTGTTATAATACTCTTGTTAGGTATCATTCCATTGCTTTTCATTCTATCCTGTGGAGTTTGAAGCATTTCCTCTTCTGCAGTATTTCCTTAGTTAAACACAGCATTCTTTCCTTCTACTTTCTTGATATTATTACTGGCAGAACATAGTACTTTTTTATGCTGTAAGCCTAACCTAACAATATTCTTTCTCTTTGTATCTATTTATCTATTGATCTATCATCTATCTATCTACCTCTCATTTATCTATCATGTATACATAAACTATAAATATGCCAATTCACAATGCTATTTCAGACAATGACCAACTGACTAAAACTGACATTGGTTCCATAATATCATAATAGACTCAAATTATTCCTATTATAATTATGTGAGAAACAAGGCCTTTTCTATAAAAAATATGAACTAGAGTGTGTCTCCATCTTAAACTCTACTCCACCCTAAGCTACCCTCCACCATCCCTTAGACTAAGGTTATGAAAAATGCTCAACTTATATTTTTGGAACACAACTGAGCACCAAGGATAACTTATTAATAACCAAGAACTTTCAGTTCTCCACACCCTCATTCTCTTCTCCCTCAGCAACACTGCCCAGCAACTCTTCAAGCCTTCCCCTCATGTCACTTAAACTAGCCAATCAGGATAAATTGTGAGCCTTTAAACCAGCCAATGGGTAAAGGTCAGCTGCTTCTCATACATTAGAAAATAAAAGTAGCATATTGCTATGCCTTCATGTGCTGCCTCATTGCTTGGCTGTGCTTGTGCCCTTCTGTAGGAGTAAAACTTGCTTTGTCAAGATTTCTTGATGTTCAAGAGCTTTATTATCTGCACCAACAAATTGAATCTGGGGAATATTCCCAACAGTTGGCAGTGCAAAATGGAACTTTAAAAGCTAGATTTTACTTTTCCTTTCAGAAATATGCAATTTCTCAAAGCTTCCTCTTGCTAAGCACATAACCAATACCCACCCCACATCCTACCTTCGCCTTCTACCCCCGCTGTCAAGTCCTCAGCTTCATCTCAGATAAATGGCAAAATTTGCAGATGCTGGCCCTTGGAGGCTGGAATGCAGGTTCCTTTCCAAAAGAAAGGGGTTAAATGAGTTACAGATGGCTGTAAGCAATAAGGCAAGTGTGGAGATCTGCATTATCTCTGTGTCCTCCCCCCTCTCTGTTCCTACTATAAAAGACTTACTTTCCTGTACATAGAAAGATGGTGATTTGAGGCAAAAAGACCCCTCCATTTCCTCAGAGCTATCTTTGAAAGGATCATTTTTCCTTTTTACCAAAATATATGACCTTCTTTAATTTGGTTATCAGTGAACAAATGAATCTAAGCCTATGAAGTTGGTGCCAGTAAGGCTACCTCTTAGTGAAGTTGTATCTGTCATGATGTTGCAGTGGAACTGGCCAATAATAGTTCAGGGTTTTTTGTACAACAAGGAAAGAATTGCCAAGTGTACATCCAACAGTAGATAGGTTAATTGCAGATTGTGAGAAGTTGTGTTCAAAGCCAGTCCACACCAAAGGAGGACAACACAGACCAAGAAAGTTGCTGGAGTGACAGAAAAACACCACATGATCAAAGGTAGCAGCAATAGGACAAAAGGGCCAATAACTCAGGCTTTCAGAATTTAAATGCCAAACAACTCTGCTTTATGTGTCTTCACTGAATCTCCCATGATGCCATTGCTTTGGTCCCTGTGTTCTTGACTGGGGCATCATTAACCTCGTAAGCTTTTATTATTTTCTACTTCTCTTAGGATAATGGATGCAAGAATAACCACTGGGTGCTGTTTAGAGTGGAGGGAAGGGAGTGACTCGCTCAGCTTTATTTTTTCCTAACTATTAATAATGTGATGGGAAAAATATCTGCCAACCTGTTAGATGTCAGATGTGCCAAGTTTGTGATCTCACAATATTGACAATTGAAGCAGAACCAAAGAATGAAGTTAGGAGAATTTTATTGGGTACAAGAAGATAAAATATTTAAAATAACTACTTTGAATTTTTTTTCTGTTAACCCAACATCTGTTTGCTACAACAGATAGTTTCTCTTCAGTATATGAACCATACTATCCAGTTTCTTTACATATCTTCTAAATTTTTGGCTGGGAACTGGATGCGTTAGATAACATTGTAACAAGCCTGGTACTAGTTTCTTTTCACTACAGGACATGATATTGTTGTTTGCCAGGGTAGAACAGGGCTGTCTGTCCTTTTCTATTATATGATAACACCCAAGTATCAAACTCTACTTTCTGATTTTTCCTATTGTTTAAAAAAAATTCTTGAGGCATAATTTACATAACAAAATTGTCCAATTAAAGTCAGTCTCCTTCAAAGCATTAGTTCTTCAGTTTACTGTTTGAGATTTATTTGGATGCCAAATCGTCTCTTTTCAAACATCTCCTTCAATTTCTGGAAAACTAGTTGACCTATACCTTAGCCTACATCTCCAATATCTTCACCTTCCTAAAGGCTTTTCACCAAAATTTCCACTGTTTTTGAGACTGGCCCCACATTTGAACTTTTCCACATAATGTAACAAAGGGAAGAAAGATAGAAGAAATATGTATGTGAAGATATACATAAGATATATATAAGATATGAGATATATATATATGACAAGGAAATTAAAATTTTAAATTTGTACATTTAAGAATTGCAACTTCAGTCCACAAGAATTACTCAAGCCTTTTTCCCTTCCAGAAAATGCACTCAAAAGAAAAATCCTGAAGGTCTTAAAGACACTATAATCCTACCAATTGGGTTCTGGATCTGTTATCCTGTACTGTGGTGCTGGGGACTCCTAGAAAATCTTTCTAGTTTATTCTTGTCCTGAACAAGGAAAAGTACAAAAAATAGCAAGGTTTTGCATTTATTAAAGGTAGGGGAAAAAAATGCTCTACAGAGTCAATGTGGGCCAATTTAAAGTGGGAAAAGAAGTACATTCTACAGGGTGAGAGCAAACCATTGTGGAAGAGAGACCACAGTGGTCAAGAGTTTAAGGGGAAACGTCTTTTGTATCCCTCACTCCTCAGGCTGACATCAGATCCAGGCTGTCCAATGAAAAACCTGCTTGAGTTCTTGCAAGAAGAATTGAAGATAGTGTTTTCTGATTGGTCCCAGGTGCAGGCCTTGAGCACTGTTCTGGGCATGTATCCTGGAACTGTATGATTGAAAGGTCAAAAGCATTTGTTCAACTGGTTTGCCACATACTAATCACCTGATTGAGACCTGTTCTTTTCACATGCAAATCACAATTCCTCCATCCTCAAGGAAGCAACAGTACTAGCAGACAGCATATCTCAACTTCCAACACACATAGATGTCTTCCATTCTGACATAGCCTGCCAGATGGGTAACCTGACAAACAGTGGTGATATAGGACAGATGAGTCATAATCCAGAATTCAGACTCAATATTTACAGGTACCATGAGACAAAAACAAACTCTTACATCCTTCCAAAGGTAGCAGTGGGGCCTGGGCCTCCAAGATGATATACAAGAGATAAAATTTCCAACCTGCTAGATGTCAGATAAGCAACAATAGAGGCTAAGAGTGGGAAAGATTTAGTGAGAGATATAGAACACATTCAGGAGAGAAGTGTAAGTGCACAAAGGAATGAAGCACACAAAGTTGGGAAATGGGGATCTTTTGTGTGTTTTGGAAGGTGGAAATCTATGGAATTAGATAATCTCTAGTCTTAGTCATGTCTGTAGCCTTAGTCTTAGTGGATGAGAGAGCATGGTCCACCCTTAGTGAGATAATGGTCTACTTCTATGGGAAATCATAAAAAGGTGGCATCAATTACCATATAATCTCAAACTTCCATTCATCCCTTAGGGAAGTGTGCAAATCTAGCCATTGTGACTTTAATCTAGAGGTCTTGCCTGCTTCTGATGTGACTCCAGCCGCAATTTTGATGTGTTCTCATCTGCACTGACTCCCTTGAGGGCCTAGCTCTGCTTGACTGCCTATTAATTTCTATCTAACTTGGTTGAGGGATTTTAAGAGACCAGAGAGAACAATGGGTGAAATAGGAGGATTTATTTAGGTGTACACCAGCTCAATGAACTTCTATCCAAAGGTTGACCCCAGAACAAAGGAAGAATTCTAGTTTTATACATGTCACAGAGAGGGGTTGGTCTACCTAAGGGTGCAAACCTTGTGGACAGAAGCAGAACAAAGGCAGCAAGTCAAGGTGTGTCAGCTTTACAGTTTAACATATCTTGGTGGCTTGGTTGGGCTAAAATAGGATCTTACAAGAATAGGAAGATGTGAAACCTTACTTACAGGGACAAAGTTACTAATTTTATTTGTAATAGAACAAAGAACAGCAGTTTTACTGAGAGAGAAATCTAAGGGGGTATTTCTTAGTTTGGGGAAACTTGTTTTTCCTTTTTTGTAAGTTCTGCTTCAACTTAGCAGCCTATAACAGTAGGAATACAGATCCTAGGTCACCCATCTTGAAGACATCCCAAGACTCCATAAATATACCCAGCTCTGGCTCATGATGCCTCTCTCTCTCTCTCTCTGTCTATCTCTGTCTCTCTCTCTCTCTCTCTCTCTTCCTGTCTCTCTTCCTCTCTAAGGGTTCCCTCTCTATTTTAACTTCTGCATAATAAAACTCTTGCATGGGTCTTACTGACTAGTCCTAAAAACTGTTTTTCAGCAATAGGAGTCAGTAAATCTCCAAATATTATATTGTCAGAGTGGGTTAAATTCTTCATCACACAGCTTCTGAAACCTCTCAAACCCAGTCTGGTGACAAATCCGTTAGGGAGATATTTCCAGCTTCCAGTTCTAATTTTGACCCAGGGGAAAAAGACTCTGAGCCTACACTCTGTTATAGAAGGAGAGGACATTGGCTTGCTTCTCTCTGAGTGGCATCCCTGCTTTAAAAACTGAGTACTTGGTGGGTGGGGCTGACTCAGCTTGGCATTCTCTGCATTTACCCAATCACCCATTAGTTAGAGGGAAGAATTATGTCTAAGGTAGTCCCACTGTGGGAACTGGGAGGAAGAAGGGAGCCCAATTTCACACTTATACTCACCTGCAATTTAACTCCTGCAACAAGTAACCTTGGCTGGATGAGAAATTCCAATGTTCTGCGTCTCCAGGAAACAGTTCCCTGACTCATAGGTGGCAGGAAAGGAAGCCCTATAGTCTTCACTGTACTTATCTAAATGATCCTGAAGTAGAGAAATAAGGCTTGGTTGAAAGACTTTCCAGTTCTTACTAAGTTTTTGCAGATTTTCTCGTATAAATGTTTCTTCATTTGCTTTATACTCATAGGGTAATTTCCAGAGATTCAACATGATTGGGATTTTGTTTTGTTTTGTTTTACTTTTAAAATATTTTTTTCTAGTTTCACTAGGGAGTGGGTCCATAGATCAACTAGAAGTAGAATTTGGCATATATTTTAACACTTATGAATTTGGTGCTCCTAACTTAGACAAATAAGATATATTATAGAGATAATTTCTTCACTTATCAAAGCTAAAGAATTAAGTTTCACTATACCTAATTGAACAGATTTTTTTTGTCTTGAGATTTTCTGGCATCAGCCATTCTTTTCCTAAAACAAAAACACTTTGCTTTTTTTGGCTATAGCTCAGGACACAGTTTAAAAAGCAATGGTGTTGAAGGAACTAGTGAGAACCACAGTCTAGGTTCCCCCTATTTCACAATTTTTTAAGTACCAAAACAAAATTTTCATACAATATTTATATATTGTATGGTGGGCATATCAACACATATTGTCAGTTCCCATGTTTCATTACATTTCCAATTCTTATTTTATATTTTGTTTATTTTTTTGTTTTGCTTTTTGGTACCAGGGACCAAACTCGGGGCCTTGCACTTGCAAGGAAGGCAGCAGAACCACTGAGCTAAATCCCCGGCCCTGCTTATTTTACATACTACTTACTATATGTCTTCTTCATGCAAAGCCTTTTTTGTTGTGTTTTGTTTTTTGTTTTGTCCTTTTCTGAATTTAAAGTTTTTATTTCTGTATTTCACTGTAGTGATGTCACAATGAAATGACATCTGTGTACCAAAGCACACATACAACACAGTAAGAAGTAACTTTTCATTACAGTACTGCTAAAATATTTAGCTTTTTGTAGGAAACACGTAGGATGCAAGACATGTAATCATGTAAGATGTCCACATCAAATATATTTTTTCTTTGGATAATCTTAATTTTTAAATTACTAATACTTTATCAACTTCATTATTAATAGGACTGTTACTTATTTGGGTGATGTGGTGTTTGGGGTGGAATCATTGAACTGGATATGGTAATAGTTGCTACAGTAATCTCACATACACCGATAAGAAACTGTCAGCATAATTACGAGTTAATCATTATTATTAGTTGCAGAGTGATTAAGTTCTCTTGAAAACAACATTCCACTTACAGGTGAAAAATTCTCTTTCCACTTACACAGAAGAAAAAAATATTCAGAAAGTTACTTTTGGCCTGGCTATGTAAAAAACTCACCTGTACAAAGAGCTATGTGTTAAAACTAAAATTATAATTTAAAAAGTTTATTTTTAAAAAGTCACGCATTTTTATTATCAATTATGCAAAGGCTTTAAAACTATTGTAAGACTACATGATATATATTAGCTTTTATATTGCTAATACACAACTGATAAAAAAACTTGATTATATTAACAGGAATCTGTCTTAATTGCACCTTCATATATCACACTCTAGAGACAAATGTCTTTAGATCTCCAGAAATATTCTGTTCTGAGCATTCAAATGGCAGAATAACTTCTTGCTTAACATGTAGAATAGCTAAAGGAAAAAACTTTGCTGTCTTATATTACAAAAAATCATACTGCTGAAAAATATTAAGGGGCAAAGGATTTCATCTATAACAAAGTAACTTATAATTAGTGTCAAAAACCAAACAAAATCTCAAAATAAAAATATCAAAATATATAGACCAACAGAAACACAAATTCTGCATTAAACATAGTAAATCAATCAGTAAAAAACCCCAAAATAATGGGAAATCAGAACCACTGTTTTTCCCTAGTTGAAGTACAATTTTTGAGGGGTGTCTCCATTCTTATAATACCCAACATTGTATAATAAATTTTTAACATCATAGAAAAACTTGGTTCTACCATTAAATTCTTGACAAATTTTTCAAAATAGACATTATTATGAATGAAAAACAATGAACTGGCACTTTTTATTATATTGAGGAATTTTTACAATTTTTTTTTTTTTTTTACAAAAACTTTTTAAAAGTAATCAAATCTTTTTTGTCTTTTTCCCCCAGCCTCAAATCCATAAGCACCATCACTATTCCTTTTTCATTTCCTGTAGTTGTGGATGTTAAAACAAACGTTGGCTCATTTGGGATAATGGCTCCATGCCTAGCACTTTGTGTATCTGTGGGAGGGAGTAGGGAAAGACAGGAGCAAAAATTATAGGTTAAATATATTCTGTTTAATTTCAAGCACAGAATATGCTACATATAAGAATATGGCCTCTATGACTTCAGGTCATGAAATAATGTAATCAAGAGACAGTATGAGTGGAAAATGTTTGTGATTTGCATCTGGGATTCAAGACTAAACACAGACATAAAACTTACCCAATTTAAGAGTCCCTGTTGTGCTCAAATACTGTAAGTTTTAGTCTGAGCTATTTTGTAGTGGATTTTTCTACAGTAGAATTTCACATGGTGTGATTTTTCTGTCTTCTTGCCATAAAATATTCAGAAGTGTTTATGTTTATTTAAAATGTCAATTCTAACACCTAGCCAAAACCTTTTAAATCATTATTGTTAGGGGATGGGAGCATAATGACTCATTTTCACAAGCCCTCTGGGCACATGAAGAGCTAGGCACTCTTCCTACACTTAGCTTTATGTGAGAGGTTCTTGACACAGTTTGCAACAAGAAGTTACTCTGTGTGACAAGAAGTTTGAGTGGGAATCAGGAAGAGGTTGTTCTGCTACTCAGGGGCTGACCATAGCAAAGCAATTTCTTTTTCTGAGCATTGATATATTCATTTATAAAATATGAATAATATTTTCATTTACCTCTGTGTGCTGATGTGAATATTAAATGATCCAAAATAATTTAACAAAATTGCTTTGTAAAATGGAGCACGCTTTGTACATATAAGGAACTTTAATATTTTATTTGATCTTCACAATGACTAACACATTTTACAACTTTACTGTTGTATTAGTAAAAGCAAAAGTTTAGAAAACTAAAATTTCACAATAAAACGAATTATGTCTGCAAAACTTTGTTCATACTTTATTTCAACAGGTAGACCAAGAGCTAGAAATTGTTGAACATACATCAAAATATATTCAAAATGTACATACTGAGGAGTGCCTTATATAAATTTAGTGGGTCAGAATAAATTATGAGTGACTTGCAGTGATTGAAAATGAAGATATTAATCATATTCTCAAAATCACAGCTTGTGCATTTAGTCCCTAAAGAATAGAATAATTTTCATAGCCTGTGATATTTATCAAAGTGATGCTAACATTACAATATATATATTTACTCTTCACTTCCTCCAATTTACAGACTTTGATTACGTCACGTGATAATATATGCAAGACATCCTGGAACTACTGTTTATCAAAAGGACAACTCCACTGACAGCTTCCTCCTGAAACATCTGCAACTCACCAAATTCAAGAGAGCATATGTCTGGAAATGGTCCCAAGGACACACTGTTAATGGGTGAATTGCTTATCTGCCAGAAGTCCTCTGCCTTTTTATTGACATTCATTGCTTTTGACTTTCATTTAAAGAGAAAGGTACATTTATCTACTAGTTTTCTTGCACAATATCTATGTTAAGGTTTTCACAGGGAAAGCAGCCACTGTAGCCACATGTAGGGATTAGGGGTGCTGATGTAAATCCTCAGGGACACAGATAAGCCAAATGTCAAGTTTCAGTCAACCAGAATCCTGCTTTTTTACCAGTTTTCTTCACTGCATTGATGCATACATTTTAAAATTATTATCATAATTATTATATTATTATTATTACTACTATTAGTACTACTACTACTACTATTGATATATTTCAGAAAAGGTCTCACTACATAGCCAGGCTGGCCTCAAACTCATCATCCTTCTGATTGAGCCTCCTGCATGCTGGGACAATAGTGTGTGCCACCCTGCCTGGCTGCATACATGACATTTAAAGTCATAAAATTCAATGCTAGAAAACAGCTGCTGAAATTGTCTACACAAAGGAGATAATTTTAAATAGTTTCAGGATAATCATCTAGAGAGAGTAAACAGAAACTTAAGGTTTCTGAATAGAGAGGCATTTGGATTCACTTACTTGAAAGAGACAGACTGCTGTTCTTTTATCTCTAATTCACCCAACCCTCTCAGTTTTAGAATGAAGAAAAGCACAGAAACCCATGAAAATCAAGCAGTGTTACAGCAGGTAAGCCTATATTACAACACAAATCTACCGATGTTCTTTTCTGACACATCTAAGACCTTACATAGCCAGTAGATAAGAGTTTTTTATGGATTATTTCTTCAAAAAGTCAGTCAAGTTATTTCTTTAGTAACATGGTGCTTAATGAATTATTAACCAGCTAAATGGTGGAATTTTATTTAAATGAATTTTTGAACAGCAGCTAGATTTCCAGATGGCTGGAATATTTAATACACAATATGGGAAGCTGCGGTAGGTGAGGATAGCTGCCTTAAAAAATATTAAACAACTCCTAAAGCTTTTTGCTAATACTGCCCAAACATTGCAAAATCCTTTTATGTATTAAATATCACTGGCAAATGGGTAAAACTCATGAGCATATGTTCTCACTTTTAAACAAGGGGCATAATACACATAAATGCAAAGCCATAATAAGTTACAAATTTATAACCAGATACTATAAGGGTAGATAAAATTATGCTTTCAAAAAGCTAATGGTCAGACCATTAAGGACATAGTCACCA
The DNA here is from genome assembly GCF_000247695.1 of Heterocephalus glaber. The sequence continues at coordinate 4,539,741 of NW_004624787.1, read as the reverse complement.
TCTTCTCTGCTAGTAGTTTTATTTTAAATGAACATCATATAAAACAGTTCTTGTGGAGAAAGTAGTCACAGATGAATATAGAGAAGTTGACATAGATTATGTAAAGTAGACATTTTATTTTTTATTTTTTTCCCCATTAAGTTTATTGGTACATTTTAGGTATAAAATACATTTACATACATCATTGGGATCTTGTACCATTACATGAGTATCTTGGTTCTTAGTTTTTTCCCCTTCCCCTGCCCTCCCTTCACCCCCTCCATCCTTCCCTATTTGCAAAGACCTTGTTTCCATTTTTTTCCATTTCTCATATTTTTTTCCCTTCTGTCTTTTCCTTTACCTCTTCCACTTCCCTGGCTCCTTTAGACCTTTACTTCCTATTGCACAATATCAATTATATATTTTTAAAATTAAAATATCAAGACCTAGGAGACATTACCACAGATTTTACAGAATTTAAAAGGATATAGAAAGCATATTTAA
>NW_004624787.1:4518205-4529673 GCF_000247695.1 Heterocephalus glaber | reverse complement strand
GTATCAGAGTGTTCCATCTCATTTCCCTTTGGGGTTGCTGTAGGTGATCTGGAAGTATGGTTTTGAGACTTATTCATATGTTTTCTCATTTCGACTGGGGAGGGGGCTGTTAGTGCCTGTGCAGATACCTCCTCTGAGCTGGGAGAGGTAGGACAGGGGCTGGGAGCAGTGGTAGTTATGGTGGCCCAAAAGCCCTTTCCTGTGGGCTAGGAGTAGCGGGAGGAATGGTGGCCAGGAAGCCCCTTCCTCTGGACCAGGAGCAGTGGGATGGTGGCTTAGAAGCCCCTCCCTCTGGGCCAGCAGCAGCAGGACTCAGTACCATGGTCTGGTGGTCTGGTGTCCTCTGCGTCTTTGTAGTGTGGAACCAGGAGGCTGCCTCTTTTGACTTTTAAGTACCTACTATGTGCAGGGATTCTGGGCTAGGAAAGCACTTTGCATGATGATCCTGCATAAACAAAATACTTTTGATGGATTTGTTGAATTAAATTTATGTTATTTTACTGTTCAAAAATGATCTCTTTAAAGAAATTATTGTTAACTCTTTTTGATGAAGAAACTACTTTATCCTTGTGATGTAAATGAGGATCTCTGTAAATACTGAACTGTTTTAACATGAAATTGAGTAACTTGTGAAGATTGGAAAGGATTTTAAATCCACAAACATTTTCCAGCATAAAAACAATGATGTAAATGTTTGATTTTTACAGATATTGAGATTTAGAAATCTCATTCATGAGAAACTTAGTTTAGTTCCTAACTATGCTGCTGACTAGCTATGTGGCCTGACAAAACCTCTCTAAGCTCCAGCTTTCCTATATTCAAAACAGTACTTATTGTCAGGTGGATTTCAATAAAATATGGGCTGCCCATCAAGACTTATCACTAAGAAATAGAAAATCTGAACATAAATGCTAAGGAAAATGAATCAGTGATGAAAAGTCTCCCATCAAAGAAAAGACCAAGACCACTGGAGAAATCTACCAATCTTTTAAAGATGAATTAATACCAATTCTTCTCAAACTTTTCCAAAACCCTGGAAAAGAGAGTACTTTCAAACTCATTTTACAAAGACAGAACTACATTAATGGCAAAACCAAACAATGAAACTATAAGAAAGAAAATTACAAATCAATATCTCCAATAAACATAAATGAAAAAGAAAAACCTCAGCAAAATAGAAGCAAGTCATTAAAAAGGACATTCACCATAATCAAATGCCATACAATGATGCTGCAGCACATATAAATCAATAAATATATACAAAATCTTATTAGAAAGGGGAAAACTATATGACAACCTCAATAGATGTAGAAAAACATATGACAAATTTTTCAGGATTAAAAACAAATTTGGTATAGAAAAAAATAAATTTCAATACAACAAAGACTCTGTATTATAGATCCTTAGCTAACATGATGTCAACGATGAAAAAGTGAAAGATTTTCTTTTCAGATCTGGGATAAAACAAGGATATACAACCTTGCAGCTTCTGTTTAACATGATAATGGAACTTGTAGCTAGGACAATTAAGCAAGAAGGAAAAACAATGAAATGCATTCAAACAGGAAAATAATTCATACAGACAACATAATCCTGTAGAAACCCCCAAATAAACCACCTATACACTGTTAAAATGATAAAGAAATTAAACAAAGGTACATGATATATAATGAACATGCAAAAGTTAGTAGCATTTCCATTCAATAACAATAAGCTGTCTAAAAATTCTGTTCACAATGGCTATAAAGAATTACATTTTCAGAAAGAGGAGGTGAAAGATTTGTATACTGAAAACCATAAAACAATGATGAGAAAAACTGAAGAACACACCAATAATGATACAATATTTCTCCCTCATGGATTAGAAGTATTAACATTATTAAAATACCCACACTGTCCAAAGCTACTTAAAGACTCAAAGCAAATTTGATCAAAATTCAAATAACATTTTTCACAGAAATAGAAAAAGAAATCTCAAAATTCTTGTGGAACTATGAAAGACCTAAAATATTCAAAGTAGTCTTGAACAGAAAGAGCAAAGATAGAGTAATCATATTATCTGAGTTCAAAATATACTACAAAGGAACTGCACTAGTCACAATTGCATAGTACTAGCATTTCAGAAATGAATACACACATCTGTAGTCATTTATTATCAACAACAGAGTGGGGAAAGATTAGTCTCCTCAGTAAGTGATGTTGAGGAATGTGGATATCCAGATTCAGAAGGATGAAATTAAATACATCATGCACAAGACTCATATAAGATTTAAATGTAAGCCTAAAACTGTAAAACTACTAGAAGAAAAAAAAAAAAAGAAAAGCACCAAGACATTGGTCTTGGCAGTGTTTTTATGGAAAGGACCAAAAATGCACAGGTGACCAAAGCAAAAAAAAAAAAAAAAAGACAAAATAGGCATATGTCAAACAGAAAACCCTGCACAACTAAAGTCAACCACAAAAACAAACCCCCAAAAAATGAGAGAGAGAGAGAGAGAGAGAGAGAGAGAGAGAGAGAGAGAGAGAGAGAAGAAATCTTAGGGAATAGGTGAAGATATTTGTGAACTGTACAACTGATAAGGGGCTAATATCCAAACTACAGCTGGGTGTGGTGGCACATGCCTGTAATCCCAGCATTTGGGAGGATTACCATGAGTTCTAGACCAACTTGGGCTACATAATGAGTTCAAGGCCAGCCTGAACCATATATGCAGACCTTGTCTCAAAAACACAATAGAAAACAAAATATATAAGTATTTCAAACAACTCAATAGTAAGAAAATAAAACAAGCCAATTTAAAAATGAGCAAAAGGTCCTACTAGACATGTCTGAAAAAAGACATATAGGTAGCCAACAGGTAATGAAAAAAATTTGCAATATCACTAATCACAAGAGAAGTGAAAATTAACATCCGATGAGATATTATCTTACATCTGTTAGAATGGCTTTTATCAAAAGATCAGTCACAAGTGTCACAGAGGATATGAAGAAATAGAGTCCTTGAAGACTATTGGTGGGAATGTAAAATAGTACAGCCATAAGGAAAACAATAAAGAATAGAATATGATTCGGTAGTCTCATTCCTGGGCATATATCCAAAGGAAATAAAATCAGGATATAGAAGAGATATCTGCACTCTGAAGAGAACTTCAGCATTATTCACAATAGCCAAGATATTTGTCCTTATATGAATGAAAGGACAGAGAAAATGAGGTATAAGAAACACAGTGAAGTGCTATTCAGCCTTAAAATTAAAACAGACTCTGTTTTTCATTACAACATGGTTGAACCTGAAGGACCTTATGTTAGGTGAAATAAACTAGGCACAAAAAAGGCAAATAATGCATCATCTCACTTATATGTGGTATCTGAGTTCATAGAAAGAGAGAATAGAATGGTGGCATCTGTGGGCTATATCTGGGGAATGGAAAGTTGGAAAAATGTTGGTCAAGAGCCACACAATTTCAGTTAAACAAGAGAAACAAGTTCTTGAGCTCTATTGTAGAACATGGTGGCAAAAGTTAATAATAATGTGCTGTGTTCCTGAAAAATGCTAAGCAAGTAGCTATCTTAAATGTTCTCATCACCAAAAAAGTGATTAATATGTGAAATGGTGCCTATGCTATTCACCTTGACTTACCCTTTCAATAGTGTATACAGATTTTCAAACAAGAGACTGTACATGACAAATAGAGTTTACTACTCAATTAAAGAAATCATGTTTAAAAGAGGGAAATATAGGCATGTTAGCATTTGTTTCATCTCATTTAAGGGATGTTTGAAACATAAAAGCTAAAAAATATTATCTTCATTCAGTTACTGATCACCTATTTATAAATTTGTCACTCAACAACAATTTACCTAAAGCCACATTTGATAATTTAAAATATTCAAAAGTATATTTTATGAATAATAATTCAGTACATAGCAGTTATATTAGGTCAACAATAACTCCAGGTTATCAATATTTATTAATTACTTCCATTCTTTTTTCTCTCTGATCCTATCATACTTGTTTTTCATTATGTTTCTAAAAGAAATCTTTTTACTTGAATACAAAGATAGTACCTTATGAACAAATTTATTAACAAATACTTGCTAAATAAGCAGTTTGCCAAAATGGAGCTAGACATTCTAAGAGATACAAGGGAAATATTGGGATTTATTACCCACCAAAGCTTTCATTCTAATTTGGGATTAAAAGTGACATAGCAGAAAGAGTACAGTTTAAAAGGACTGTCACCATGAGGAAAAGAGCATGTAAAACAAATAAAAATTCAGAGAATGGGGTGGTTACAGAAGGGTAGAAGTTTGTCCCAAAGCAGACAGGGCAGAAGGAAATGGGACATTATCATCTTATTTGTTTCCTTGATTTAAGAGATTCCCTTAGAAGAGGATGTCATTATGAACACTTGCGTTTTGAGACCACTACTGAATATTCAAAACATAGATCAAACAGTGAATTTAGAGTACAAACTTAACAGGGCTTATCTTTTAGCTTATATCACTATTTTACTATCGATTTATAATCTTTTGATTAATTTACTCTGTACCAGTCCCAGTCCACGCAGGAAAAATAGAAACTAAAGTAGTTATTTTTTAGAATATATATGTGTGTGTGTATGTATGTATGTGTTTGTGTGTGTAATTAAAGTTAAAATACTGGTAGAAAAATCCATGGTAAAAAGAAATATTGATTTAAGAAAGAGTAACTGCAAGAAGTAGCTAATACTACTGCCCAGTCTCAAGGAACAAAGGATAAGGGGAAGGGTTATCCAAAGCACTCACAGACCTAAAACCCAGGACTCTGAGGAAAGAATAGTGCAAAGCTAGTGTTCAGATCCCTGGAACTTGAGAGAGAATTCCAAACGTTGCAGTGAACAGAACTTGATATAGAGTTACCATGTGGCCACCAAGGTTGGTTCTGAGAATGGTGAGAAATCCAGGAACTACAAGCAATTGCAGCTGCCTGAAGGACAAGGCCAAAGCTAGAGAAATACACAAGAATAACATCTGGCAAACATGAAGGAGACACCATATCTACTGCCCTGCCTGCCTACTGCACTTGTTCTCTGTTTCTACTCAAAGAACATCATGATTGGTAGACTCCCTGTAAAGAGAGTATGAATGGTGAGATGGTAGCTTAGAAACAATAGCTTAATAACTAACACATTTGTATTCTAAGATGAGAACTAAAATGTAAACATTTCATAACAATTTTACAATTATATTATGAAATTAAAATCATTTCCCCATAACTTTATTACGCTCCATGTAGCTTTGTTATTGCCAAGTGTGCATCTCTCTGTGGGAAAAAGAAAGAAATCTTTACAGGTGAGTGAATGCAGTATAATAATCACCAACTGTTTAAAGATTATCATTGAAAAGAAGAAAATATTTTACTTTCATTACAATGATGTTCAGTGCAAGCAAAATTTTAACAGATAAATGAATGTAGATGAGAGGGAATTAAAGACTGAAGTATATTCATATGAGTGCTAATGAATAACCACTACATAACAAATGAGAAGGTAAAGCAAAGGAAGATTAAATGGTGAGTGACAATAATGAGCAGGAGCTGTTTAACATCTTTCCTGATTTTCCTATGTTTGCATGTGAAGCGGAAAGTCCCTGGCTGCAATCAAGATATTGGCTTGATTGTAGTCATTTTCAGGGCCTATTGTGGTGGGAGGGTCTACTTTCAAGCTTAGCCATGTAAGCATGGGAAAGCCTCAGGTGATTGCTGGCCATTGGCCACAAACCTAAGTCCCTGGCTACAAGGGCATCTCTGAAGGCAGATCATGGCACAGCACATGGAGGAGAATAATCGCTCAAAATGGGAGCCACAGTTCTCTAGGTAACCTGATCTCACATAAGACAAACATGATTTTTGCTCCATTCTCTAGAAGCGGTTCACTACATCCGGGCCACACTCAGGCCATGAATGCCCGAAAGCAGGGATCTTTGGACCATGGTAAAGGCTGCCTGCTGCAGAGTCTACTTGCAACATCAGGGTGATCTGTGTTCTTTCCTCTCAGAACCTACAAAAAGCGTTGACCTCAAATTTTTAGAGCATAGAATCAACTATTTGAGACATTTTAGTAATGGATGTACAACTACGGTATCATATGTTTGAATAAGGACACTTATCAAATTAGAGAAAGTCATACGCATATTCCTTGAAGTCAATTTTTAGCTCATAATGCTCTTTTCCCAAAAGCGTTGGTTTATGATATACAGCACTTTATTCAGTAGATCGACAATGGAATCCCCGTGGCCATGATGATCACACTGTGATCTTCAAGGCTTTTCCCTGAGAGTGCAAACCGGCCAGTCCAACTTGAGGCACCTGCCTAAGTGCAGGGCCAGAGGAGTGAAAGAAGCAGCTCCAGCAGGCAGTCTCTTCGCTGGGAAAGTAGTCCCAGTGGGTCCTGCTTACACCATCGCCGTCCTAGAGACCACAGAAGGAGACTGAGATAACACTGACACGTTTCCACTAAGCATGATTTGGCCCAATGGGGCTGGAGAAACGGTTCATTTCCTGAGATCAAGAGGTCTCCATCTTTGAAAAATCAGGTCTCAGCAGATGAGAAGACAAGAAGACATACAATGAATAATCTGCCATACTTAACAACCAAAGTTTCTGAATGATACCAACGGTCTACCTGCCTTGCACATTTAACTCAATGAAACTGTCAGTATTCTAATTTATTTTTGCCCTTCATTTAAATTTGGTGAAATTGTTAATATTTTAATTTATTTCTACTTTATCATATTAAATTATTAGCTGCAAAAAATATGCAAATCCAGATGAAGTTATATGAATCAGGGGCCTTAAGGCAATAAATGTCAATTTTAATTTTTGAAGTTTAAACTTATTTTGTACACAAAAGTGTACAAGAACAAAAAAGAAATTGTGCAAGAGAATAAAACTACAATGGTGCTGCCTATATTAATGACAGAACTATTTATAAAGAAATCTTTACTCTGTATGAAATCTGTTATCTGTCCTATTGCCTCAGTGCTATTTCCCTTAATAACAAAGTGTGCAGTACAGATTTTATTTTATTTATTTTATTTTAGATTTTATTTTATTTAGATATGGTGATGAAAGAACTGGGGAGTTCCTGTAGTTCCAGCTACTCAGGAGGCTCGAGACAGGCGGATCACTTGAGCCTAAAAGGCAACTGTGTAACATAGGAACACCCAGCTTAATGAAAAAAAGCCTGAAGCTTTCTCTGAATACTAAACAAGGTGCCTAGAAATTATGCACCTCATAAGATCAGGCCTCAACCAATGTCTGACAGAAGTTGAGATATAAAAAATTTTAAAATATATATATGTATATACAACAAAAGGAAAGTTTTGAAAAAGAATTGAAAATATGCATTGTAAGAGTTGTTCATGAATTCGTAGAGCTATTTAATAAATCTCTAGCAATAAAGAATTTAAACTTTTTAAAACTTAAAAATTGCATTATATAAGCAGACTACGGGGACAGCTTGCTAAATTCAAAAACTGACAAAACCTACTTTCAGAAACATACACTATAAAAAGAGTATATTTCACCTTCATGAAAAGCTACAAATTAAAAAATACAAATTTTAATAAAATAATATTAAGATATATGATAACCAAATCTGATGTTTTTATCTCATGTAAAAATCAGTAGCTCAAATACTTAAGATGTATAAATAAGTAGAAGTAATAAAAAAAAGATACCATTTATAGTCATGAAATAGGCTAACTTTTCCAAGACAGATAAGATCTGTAAATTCAGCAGTTTATAAATGAAATATTCTATCTTACAAAACACAAGCAAAAGAAAAATTTTAATTACTATACACAAAGGAATAATTTAATTAATGTAGAATACATTCTCAATAATTTAAAAAACAAGAAACATAAAATGTTTGGAAGATATGAGAATAAATCACAGAGAAGTAAATTTAAGTAGCATCAAAGTATCTAAAAAGATGGTCTACGTTGCTATAAAAAGACAAATAGAAATTGAAAATGAGAGAGAACATTATTTTCTCCTACTCAACTGACGAAATTCAAAATAACTGAAAATTGAACTTTAACAGGCATACGATTGCATGCATTTGTACTGTACCTTTCCCTGAAAGCTCATTAATATTTCAGAAAACCCTTAAAAAACTAGTTACAATGACTGTATTTAGAGAAGCGAGCAGAATGGCTGTTATTATAAAAAGTCAATATACAATAATATTTCATTAAATTAGGGAATGAAAACTTTAAATACTATTTATAATATCATCATATATATGACATTTATAGGAATAAATATAACAATGTTTAATATCTTGTGTCTGAAAAACACAAAATATTGCTGAGAGAAATTAGGGAAAATTTAAATAAACACAAAATTATAGCACATTCGATTGTGAAACTAAGTATCATTAAGATGTTCACTCTCCTAAAACCAATCTGAAGAGTCATTATAATATCAAATAAAATCCCAATAGGAATTTCCTTGTAAAAATTGACAAGATTATCTGAAAATTTACATGAAAATTCAAAGGACCAAAAATTGCGTTAAAAACTGTGCAAAGCCACAAAGGGAGCTAAGGACAAATGTAAGGGAAGATGTGTGTCATTTTGCAAGGCATGCACTCAGGTGAGTCTTTTACATTGATTAAGGGTAAAAGAGGGGCTGTTACATTTGCCATTTCTGAATTTAGACTCCTTTGTAACTTTGTCACCCTTCCAAACAGAACTTTGAATGATATCCTGCACCTTCTGCCTTCTGTCTATATGAGTTAGGGAACTCTAAATGTAGTCAACATAACTTTCTTTTCCTCTTTCAGGCTAAAGTACTTGGCCTTATAATTTTTGTGTTTTCCCTCTCCTCACTACTAACTTTCAAGTAAGTCATTCAGCTTTTAAAATATCTTTTACTAAAATATTTCAGGAGTTTAAATAAATGATACTATATTGACTGGGTTTCAGTAAAAAGTGACTAGCAAGCAAAGCACTAGCCAAAGAACCATGAAAAAATGCACCCAAAAGAGGTTCCATGTACTAAAACAAATTTGACATCTCCTCGAACTTTAAAAAAAATTATTTACTCATTTTGTATTAGTGAGATTTGAACCCAGGGCTTTTGCACTGAGCTACATCTCCAACCTTTTTTGTTGTTGTTCTTTCTGGAAATAGAATATCATTAAGTCCTTAAATTGTCCAAGTTAAGCTTAAACTTGCAGTGCACCTATCTAGACTCTCAAAGTTCTGTGATAAAGGCATGAACTACCATGCCTAGATCCTGAACTTGTCTCTTAATTTATGAACTTTCTGACTTAGAGAGTTGATAGGAGAATCAAACAGGAAAATATTATAAAATATTTTGCACAATAGTTATCACTTCACAGAAGATCAGTAAGTCATATATTGTCATTGTTAGCTATTTACGAGTTCCCATAAATCCACATTATGAATAAATAGGACTACAATACATGAATTCTGATGATACACTTCCTGAATTGAAAACTTGGTTCTAGCCTTTTCTAACCATACAAAATTTCCCAAGTCACAAAACATCTCTGTATTTCAGTTACTTATCCCTGGAACTAAATAATCACAGTATCCATGCAAAAAAAAAAATAAAAGGGTGTTTTGAATATTAAATTAGTTTCAATAGTTATAACTATCTTAGCATATGCATGGAATAATTAAAAACCATGTGCTTGTTAGCCATTACCACATATTCAGGCTTTAACTGTAGTTAAATTGTTCTTTTTCTGAATTCCAGTAACTCTTGTGTTCCATGTCAGGTAAAAGGGCCGAAAACCAAGACCAGACCAGGCCACAACAAGCTTTTATTAGGAGAATAGATCTACAGGGCTATCTCTGAACAAAGGAGAGACAAAAGCAATATGGCCGGGGCAGGGAGTCTTTTATAGAGACTGGGGTGGGGTTTGTAGGGGCTGAGGCAGGGTTGAGTGAGGTAGTGACTAGGGAATGGAGGACCCGGTGATGTGACTAGGTGATAGGAGGTGAGTGAGTATTAGGTTACTTTCTAGGCGGGAATAAGGGCATGCTGGGGAAGAAGGGTGTATTCTTTGGTGGGAGCAACCATCTTGGCATGATGTCACACAAGGGAGGGGGCAAGGCACTATAGGAAGAGGGCAGCTACTATACATAATAGCTGCTGAGGTGGTGGGAGACCTATCATTCCAGGCTTTTGTTTTATGATAGTTTTACGAAGGTCTCTTCTTCTGGAGCTGCTTCCTGCTGACAAGGGGCAAAGATCGGGGCTAGACCTGGATCTGATGAGGCCCATGGCAATTGGGGACCTCCTCCTTTTGTTGTACTGGCTGGTACCCTGCTATGATGAACTCCAAGAATGTCTGATTAGTGAATGCCCTCATTCATTCCTGCAAGAAATTTTGAAAACAGCCAACCAGGCAAGGTCCAAAACAGAGAATTAAACAGATAATACTGAGGGGTCCCAAGAGCAGTTATAGACAGGGGAGCCATGAGCTCCAGGAACCAAACATACCCCACCATTGATTAGTACCTTGGGGGACATATCTATCTGGCCCATTGAGTTTTAATTTTTTTCATTTGACATGTAATTTTTTTATTCATTATTTACATAGGTTTTACAGAGACAGCTGGATGTTTAGGGGCTCATTTGTTATAGAAGTAAGAGACTGTTATGGAAGTAAGAGATCATAGCTCCTGATCTAAGGGCCCATGTGTCATGTCCTTGCACTTAGAGAATGAGTGCAAAAGTGATAAACACAATTTATATAATCTTTATAATCCTTTTTTTGGGGGGGAATATAAAAGGTGTATGTAACTGAGCAAATGTCTTTTGGAGACCAACATACCGATAAGTGTAGTGTTACTATGAACCTGAATTGTCCTTTAAATGCAAGGCCATGAAAACACACTTTTTAGGTTGATAGTTCCAGCAAAGCCATGGAATAGTTGTGTAAAGGACAGTTTTATTCCTGAATCTCTCAGTTTTTGGAGGTCTCCTAGATATATTTAAAAATAAAGAGAACTGATAACCACAACAAGGACACTGGCCAACTTAAGGTGATCAAGTGTAACATAAAAGGCTTGATCCTTTTAGACACTGGTAGGTATCCAGGAAATATGAGCACAATGAGAGAAGAGGCATCATAAACAGAGAACAAGGATGTACATTATTTTAAAAGGAATAAATCTTGTAGCTGCTTAGTATAGAACTTATCCCGACTGTGGCTGACAAGCAAGTGATTTTTGCCCAATACTCTTACTTTATGGTTTTTTGGTTTTTTTGTTTTTGATCACTGCACGATCGTAAATTAGTCCTCACAGAATCAGAAAAATACTTATCTAAAAGGAGAGATCTGGAGACCAGTGGTTTCTAGGATTGGACACCTGTAAAGAACTTCTTTTAGTTTTTCTGAAAAGAATATGTACACACTTGTAGCAAATTAATGATTTTCCTTTC
>NW_004624787.1:4460548-4515400 GCF_000247695.1 Heterocephalus glaber | reverse complement strand
TGACGAGAGGGAGGCTGAACTCCCTACTCACCCAGACATTGGTGACCAGTGTGGATGTGTAGTGTCAGCAATGGCAAAGGTAGAAAGCCCCGGAGGGTCCTGGCAATGGCAGTTAGGGTCCAATGGAGATGGCCAAAAGGTCAATCACCCCCATCCTGCAGGGGATCATCCATTAATGGACCATCTACCATCCGAGTCATGGCACCAGAAATGTCAGGTAAAAGGGCCAAAAACCAAGACCAGACCAGGGCACAACAAGCTTTTATTAGGGGAATAGATCTGCAGGGCTGTCCCTGAACAAAGGAGAGACAAAAGCAATATGGCTGGGGCAGGGAGTCTTTTATAGAGACTGAGGTGGGGTTTGTAGGGGCTGAGGTGGGGTTGAGTGAGGTAGTGACTAGGGAATGGAGGAGCCGGTGATGTCACTAGATGGTAGGAGGTGAGCAAGTATTAGGTTACTTTCTAGGCAGGAACAGGGGCATGCTGGGAAGAAGGGTGTATTCTTTGGTGGGAGCAACCATCTTGGCATGATGTCACATAGGGGAGGGGGCAAGGAACGATAGGAAGAGGGCAGCTACTATACATGATAGCTGCTGAGGTAGTGGGAGACCTATCATTCCACTTGTTTTTTTCAATTTAAAGATATTTGTAGACATAAAAGCCAAATAGATGTGATAAGTCACCTGTGTATAACTGGAGAAAAAGTAGGTGTTTCCTAAATCAAGCTTTGTGGAACACCAGTATCTTGAAGATCCCAAAATGGGTTCTATGATCTAATAAATTTGGTAAAACTCTGCAAACAAAATTTTCCTCTTAAAGGTTTTAACATATATGCCGTGTGTGATTCTAAAGCAAATACAACTATTTAATTTTCCTTATTTCTCAAACTTTTTGAACCATAAGTAATTCTCCAAAAATCCTTACCTTCAATTTAATACCTTTAACATGTTTACCTCTGTGCAATCCAGTGTGGGATCCATACACACTGTCTGTTCTGAATATCTCTTGTGATAGGGGAATAATAGTGGAGGTCCTGAAAATCACAAAAGTAGAAAAGTTATTTCATTAGAGCAAACATAATAACTGAAAATAAAATTTTGCAGAGTATATTCTTGTTACAAAGTGTGTTCTTTCATATATGGGTATCATTAAAATGATTACATTAAACATAATTGCCATTTCAATAATTCAGTGAACTAGAAATTACTTGGGGAACAGAGTTTATATCAATGAATAAGATTAAGAGAAAATTTTACAGTTTTCATAATATCTATACATACTTGATGAGCAAGTCTTTTGTGTTCATTCTATGTTCATATTCAGTAGTAGATTTAACCCTGTGCTTAGAATATATTTCCTATTCTTTTATTATATTTTCCTCACTAAAGGTAATTTAATATTTCATATATATTTACAGAGATTTCAATAAACATCATTAATGTATATTTCCTGGAAGTTATTTAGATTCAATCCTCAAGATTGCTCATGTTATGCCATGATTATATTTGTCAGTTTGTGATTTTAAAAATTTAGTATAAAAAAATATATATATATACATTTCAGTTGAAGTTTTTGAGGCCATTCCAGGTTAATATTGCTGTACATCATAGTGTTATTTAACAATTATCCTAATTTACACATATGTATGCTCAACTTAACAGCTTGAACATAGTACTATTTATATGTTTCAATAAGACAGCTTTATTTTATTCCATAAATGTTGCCAAAGTAGGGTATGTTTTTTTGCTAGAAGGACATGGCCTGTAGTTCTACATTTAGAATAGCTTATTCTAACCCTACTACCTCAAATACATTTAAATGGACCCCACTCCAGTGATTGGTATAGATAGTCTTGGAAAGAAAGCACAATATGCTACATTGGATCAATAAACTACTTTAGTTCTAAATAATGTAAAACATTCATGAAGTAGAATATTCATATAAGTGGAAAGTGTCACTGATCATAATCAGAACTCTTATTTTAAAAAGTGATGAAGTTCTCAACCAACTTGTAGACTTAAAAGCCTTCTAATTATACAAAATCACTATATTTAAAGAAACTTGTCAAAATCTATTACTGTAAGAGTGCCAAATTTCAATTATATAATTTACCTAATATTAAACAAGAACACTAGCTAAATAAAAACTACTGGAATAAATATATAACTATAACAAAGGTGTAAATTTTACATATACCAATTTCAATACAGATATGTAATGAAACATCGTTTTGAAAAGAACTGAAATTAAATAATATAGTTTGATTTATACATATCCCTATAGATGGATTTACAAGGTATAATTAGTGAAAAAAGCAAACTGGATAAAGTTGGATTTATTACTTTATTTTTAAGAAAATAAAAATACTATGTTTTATAGGATGGTAAAATTTAGAAGGAAGAAATATAATGGAAAATGGATTTAGCTGTATTTATAATGTGTTGTTTATTTGAAAAAGATAATATGGGCAGAGAGTGGTGCAGGAAAGGAATAAGAGGGAGAGGGAGATAGGAGAGAGAGATCTAAAAGCAAAAACAGTGTTTAATATTATTTACCACCAAAAAAAATCCATATTTCATTGTACATTTTTCATTTTTCTCTTGAGCATTTGGGTACAAGAGGAGAAAAAGAAGAGAGGAGATTCCTCATTTTATAACTATCAATCTGCATTGGGCTTATCCATCCAGGAGGAAGTGGTCTCAGACAAATGCATTCATCCCAGGGGTACTGCAGCTGCCTTTCTGTGCCACAGCCTCATTAATACTCAAAGGAACACAACTGGTAGCTCCCCTGGGAATGGCACCTCCATAGAACATTTTATAAATTTTAAGATTTTTCCCTTTCTGTGTGCTCTGAGGCTGGTTAAAATTAATTAATTTGAAGAAGTGGAATTGTAACTATTGGAACAACTTAAAATTTCAGTGTCAGTTCTCCTTTCCTCAAGCTCATCATCTTCAAAAGAAAATCAACCAAATATGTACCCACAGGGTGTGGATGTATCTTTCAAAATTCAAATCATCCCCACCACACAGTTTTGATGACCATCTATCTCCTCTTTCTGCTGCAAGCCCCTGTGTCTCCGAAAACTTTCTCTGGAATGTTAGTGAGTGGTTTACATTTTATAGGTGAAATGTTGCAGGTGAGATTGTACTGGTTATTTTTAAGAAACCTAACATAAATTTAAGTTTTGTTTTGAAGGAGGGAATTTCTTAAATATGAAAAAATTAAGTGGCTGTTTATAGTTTTCCACTAAATCAAACTATTTTTTACTTTTGCCTCTCTCTCTCTCCCTCTCTCCCTCCCTACCCCTTCTACCATCCAGGTAGATAGATAGAGATGAAATATCTTTGTTCCTATCTTTCACGAAGAATGCAAATCAATTTCATATGGGTTATCTGAAACCTATAAAAAGCCACACAATCTAGAAAGGCCTTGCATAAAGACTACCATTAGACTAAATCTGCCTAATGAAATAAAAATAAACTTTGTACATACATATGAAAATAATGGAGATGTGTCTCTGTGAATCTTGCCTCTTGCTGCTAGTTTAGGGTATAGAAATGACAACTAGAACTTTAATAATCACTTTGGATCATGAGTTAAATAAGAATTCATAGTATGACAGAGAAGGAAATATAATGGCCTGATAACATCATAATATTCTGTGCCAACCCTGGTAACCAATCTTTTCATGTCATTCATGTTCTACTTTCATTAAACCATAGTAATTTCTGATGTTTATGTCACGTGCAGTAAGACATAATCCCACATAATATTCAATAAACTTATGCAATAACTACGTGAATGCATTGGCACTAAAAGTTGTTAGCACAGAGCAGAAATAAAATTCACTTGACTACTTCCTTCAATTTCAGTGCATTTAGCTCCTGTTTATAAGTTTCCATTGTTATGAATGGCTAACTTTAAATTCCTTATATGGATATGTGTACACACACACACACACACACACACATATATGTATAATGTATGGATATGTATTACACCAGGGTAAATGTACACTTTTATATATTTTAAAAATTGCATTCAAAAGGTATGTTTTTTCTGCAACTCACTTTTCTCAGTCTATAATGTTCTAAACATCTCCACAGTGATTTACATAGTTAATGTTTATGAATGTGTAAATTTTCTTGAACTTTTTTTATGTATATACTACTTTCTTTTTATTTGACACTGGCCCTGGTATATACTACTTTTATTGATTTATTTCTCTATTCATGTACAGATAGAGTAGAGTGTTTCTGATATTTCACTCTTAGTAGTCTTAAAAGAACATCTTTGAACTAGTCTCTTTCTCATATTAGTATTTTTTATGGTAGATTCTTAAAAGTAGGTCTGCAAGTCATACATATTTTCAATTCCCATAGATGTTCCAGGTAGTATTTTTAAAAAGATAGAGTCCAGTGGTGGCGAACTTATGACACCATTGTGTGTGTGTAGGGGGTGGGGTATTTGTATCATTGAAAGCTCTAAAAGGTTCACCATTACTGGTACAAACCATTTATACACAGCATGGACATCTTGATGGTCTCAAAAGATTTGCTGTTTGAGGGAATTCCTAGACAATTTTGGCTTTTTATTCATATCCATACATATTTATTTATAATCAATATTATGTAATTTAAAAATAATAAAAGTTTTCTTCTGTGTTTTCCAACACAGAGGAAGACTCTTTGCTTGGTAAGAATGATGACAGAGGGAAATTTTTTAAAAAAAGACTAAGAGGACTAGCAACCAGGAGAAATTTAATTCCAACAAAATCAAATCATCAGTATGCTGAAAACAGTATTTCCCTTGCTTTCTATTACTTATCAATTGATGGACAGATAAGGTTATATGGCAATGTGAAAAAAAGATAAGATTTTCTCTGAATAATAATTCTTTTCTCTCTCATGGCACTTTCTATTTGACTTCTGCTCAAAGGTTTCAAAATTTTATATCCACAGATAAGTTCTAGTTTATAAATTCAGAAAATAAGGCACATGAAGACTTGTTCAAAGACAACGAAGGCCAGTGAAGGCTCTAACTATAAATTTTCTACCATGCCTGTTTACCCTAATAAACCCAATCCATCTCAGAAATGGCAGCCATGCGCCCTATGCAGTCAGTGGTGTCTAAAATGCTTACTCTCTTCAGTTACATTTTAAATGTTAATTTATGGGAAGCAGAACTGTGATGAATTATCATTTACAATAAGTCAGTCTCATACTTTGAAGTCCAGGGAATGATGTTTGTAAACAGCAAAAATTCAGCCTTGTGCTTCTGCAAGTATTCAGCTTTCAAAATATATTAAAATATACCTCAAAAACAGAAAAATAAAACTATAATTTTGACATGTTTTTCAAATATGAGTGCCTTCTTGTGTTTATAAATCATTTTGCATAGCTTTCTTTGGATTTTAATGACATAATTTAAAATTGTAATACGTTTCCTAAAACAGAGAAATGATCCTATGTAATATGTAATCAGCACTAAAATATTCCTAGTATTTCTCATGTTAATTAGAAAAATAATAGGAAATTTTCAGTAGCATACTCAAAGGGGAGGGTAAGGGAGAGTAATAGCAAAATGGATATGATTAAAGTATGTTCAAAACATGCATGGAAATGCCACACTGAAATAAAATAGAAAACCTTAAAAGCAGCATAACTATTTGATTTATATTTTAAAAAGAGATATGGATGGCAAAATGTTTCAAAATACATGAGTAGATAACTCACCTTCTACAAAGAGATTGTCATGAGATCAAAAACCTAATGTAGACAGTGAAGAACTTTTATAGTATCACATTATCTTTTATTCCTATTTAGTTCAAAAACAAGTAAAATTATTCATACGCTTCAGAAAATCTATTTATACTCATAACAAGTCTTCCTAGTAGTCAAACAAAGTGGACTCAATGGTCTAGATTATGATAAATTCAAAACTGGTTTTATGGAAATGGAAAGGGTCTTACAGGCAGTTGCATGAAAAATACTCACTATACTTACTAAGCCTCTATGCTAAGTGAGGTGTGTGGCTGATATTTGAAATAAATTCTAAAATTCAATTTCTATCTGCAATATTTGAACTTGAAATTAATGGACATTCTTAAAAAGTCATAATAAAAATATAATAGCTAGGTTTTTTATTACAACCATGGGAGGAATATGAATGTTCCTACATCCAGTGAAAATAGAGCTGGTAGATTTTTTTTCCACCTAGACACATCAAATGTCAAATAAAAATGTTAAGTCAGATTCCTTTGACAAATGATAAAATGTTAAGTGATTATGTATATTAATCCATTTATCTAACTTGTTTGCCAGCAGTGTTTTACCCTCACTCATAACACACTTTGACAAGCCACCCTATTTTGATTGGCTAGAAAGAAATTTAAGAAGCTACAGTCTTGTAATAACAGCTGCAGAAATAAATGTGAAGGAAAGCATGTGCCTTCCAAATGCTGTGAAGGAGGCCTGATGTGCTAAACTTTATGATTTTACATCTTCAAATCATACATAATAAATTTTATTTGAGTACAGAACATCTCTAGACACTTTTTATAGTGTCTTCTCACCTTCCCTCTTTGGGGAATGTTTACATTGAGCTAAAACATTCTCTTACAAATATCTAAAAGCTACTTTGTAAATCACAGTATCAGGTACCTTGTAATAGTTTTTGCTTTCATAACAGTAGATGTGCAAATATTCATATATGGTCAAGGTTGGTGCTTTCTCATTTTCAAAGCAAAAAGAAGTTTCAAAAAGAAAATGCAGCATTTTAAAGTTGTTATCTCTATTTAGTATTCACCATCCTACAGTTTTTCCTAAAGGACCATCCTGAAAATCATTTTTAGATGTAATCAAAATAACTTCATGCAGACATCTCAAGCCAGCACTTTGACAAGAGTAGTCAAAAAATAGATGTGAACATCTACCAAGTGCCTTCAGTGCATTAGACACTCTGGAGAATACAGAGAAATAGAGGTCATTGCCCTAGCATTGGCATATATATTTTTACTGAAAATTATGTCTCCAAGCAGACTTAGAAGAAAACTTACAATTCTTTGTTCCACTTCGATTAAATCTCTACAACTGAAACTCTTTGAGGAGACAGAAGTCAGCCGTATTTTGTATAGTACTAAAAGGAACTTAAATTAATTATTTTATTGGCAGTCTGTTTATGTAGCATATTAAAAGAGACAGTTATTCCTATTAACACACTGATTAAGTAAAATAGTTCTCTCAGTTTAACTGATAATATTATTATGTGGCTATAAACTATCTTTCTTAATCACCATTCTTGGAAATGAGCATTGGCTAAAACTAATGACATCTAGTTATTTCATATAATAGTGGATATCATTTCTTTTCTCTGCCTTAGCAAGAAGATAAAGGGATAGTTAAGCCTTCTTTCCTCCTAAGTGCAGCTTTATAATGTAAAGCATCTTCCTCATATTCATTTTGTTTTTTATCTATCTCCTCCCAAAGCATACTAAGAGATCTAGTCTGTGCAGGAGAAATGACCATGCTTACAGGGGCTCACACAAAATTTAGGATGGATAGCACAGTCAAAAATTTATCAGTGAGATGCATTACATTGGCTTAACAATATACCTCCACTCTCTAAATAGTGTAAAATTCCTAAACGAAAATGGAACTGCATTTTTTTCTCCATAGAAAGATAAATTCTAAATAGAAGAGGTGGAAAGTATAACAAAGCTCAACTGGAAATTAGATCTGAATTTCTATACTTTTATTTATGTTTTTGTCTCTATTATTTGCCTAGAATTTTTTCTTTATATGCAAGGTTTAGAAGAAATAAACTTGATTTATCATGCCCAATTATTTCATGTTGCAAATAATAGAATGTATATATTCTTTTCTAATAAAGGAAAAGACTATTTTCCATTCACTCATGACATCATGCACACTTTTGTTATTTATAGTTCACCTTTTTTATCTCAATTCTGTATCCTTATTTTTCAATTAGATTTATTATTATAGACTCCATTGAAATTCATTGTTTTTTTCATGATTAAGAATTTTTCAAGCATCTAATGTTCTCTTCCAAAGGACTAGTAACCCTATATATTAGTTTGGATGGTTTTGTTTTGTTTTTTGAGAGAGAGTCTCATTTTGCAGTTCAGGTTGTCCTTTAACTGACTATGTAGTCTAGGCTGGGGTCCAACTCACTGAGATCCTCAGCCTTCCAAAAGCATGGATCACAGGCACATGCCAACATGTTCATTTGTTTGAATTTTTGTTTGTGTTTTGTTGATTGTGAATATGTTTTTCATCTTGACAAAAACCATAGGATTTGTATCCCGTCTTTATCTTGCTCTCACATCTGTACGAGCATGTCAACATATTTAATCTGACCAGTAGACAATTTAACTGATGCAGAAACATGCTAAAGTCAGGAACTACAACAAGAATTCAGGAACTTCTGTGAGGCAGGAAGTAACCTGATTTTGGTATTTGGTAGATGTTTTCTTTTGTGTTTGACATATTACTGCATGATTTGTCTGTAGAATAATGGTGCCTTTTTTGGGGATTAGTACTTCTACTTGGTTTTGTTTATTTGTTCATGAATTATATTTTTATTTAAAAAGTTTCTGATCATAAAAAAATTCATAGAAATCAATGCAAGAGAAACTTACCTATCCAATCAAATATAACTGATGCTAAATTTTACATGTTTACTAAACATACTTTTCCAAAGTACACAATGTTGTATGTACTCAAATAATGGTCTCATTCTATTTCTGTCTGTATATAAATATATTTCAATGAATATTTTATGTAAATATTATATATACGTCATAATGCATATGTGTGTATATGTATATATATTCACATATATGTCTTATTTATGGATACATGATCTTGTTAGGGATATTGTGTATGTCTGAGCTTCTTAGAAACACTAATTAATTCACTATAGTAAAATCCCTCAGTTCAACGGAAATGTGCATTTAGATCATATTTCCCAAATGTATCAATGAGAACTATCCATAGGGACAAAGTCTGAAGGTCAGATAGTGTATAGAACGTATAGCTCAATTTGTTCCATCAGTAACTGGGAACTTCTGGAAGAAATTCATTTACAAGTTCCTTTTCAACCATGCAAGTTTCATGGAGGTGATGATATATCTTACATATTTTTATAGCATGTTATGTCTTTCTGGTGGATATAAATAGTTTAGTTCATAAAATAGTGATTATATGAATGATTAGTGAAAATGGTTTATTCTGATTTTTGTTTTCATAGAGATAAGTTTTTCTGATCTGGGGAATCTTTTTTCTTGTTAGTTTAAGTCTAGTAAGTAGAGATACATTTTTCCTTTTAAAATATTGCAACTAAATTCTTCCTTCTTAGTCTTTGTGACTTTTATTCATAATTATAGCCTCTTCAATTCCTAAATACTCTTTATGTATTTTACTGTATGTCATAGAACTTTTTATAAAATATTCAGGATTTTTTTTACCTGTTATACTGAGTCTCTACCCTCTCATTAAAATTAAATTGTCATTCATCTTACAAATCTTATTATCCATGAACTCATCATAAAAACTAAAAAGCTTTAAAAAACACAAATACATATCAAATTTCTCTGATAAACTTGAAAATGGAGGAAACCTTTTTCTTGATATTTTTCTTGTTTTCATGATATTGAAGGTGCTTTCATGTTTAACTTTGCACAAGAAATTCATATTGTAGCTTTAACCCTTCTACACACAGTTTGTTACTAACATTACTATGTTCTTTAGTTAGTAAGTGGTAAATATTTTGATTTTAGGATCCATAAAGTCCTGGGTCTAGAGAGACTATAATCTTATTATTTTAATTTCCTTTCTGTGACCTTGATGCTGAACTTTAAAGCAAACAGAGAAAATGGACGAGATGATAGAGTAGAGATGAGTGGAAAGCAAGTAGGACTATGACTTTTGACGTAAAGACAGTCTTTAGCCTAAGATTTAAATAGTCCTTTCTACTGCATCATCTTACAACTAATATTTTTCAAATTCATTTTAAGAAATACCTGCATTGATTAGTTTCTTTACTAATTTATTGTAGGACTCTTTAATATAACCATCATAAGATTTGTTTTCATGAAGTTTCTGAAAAATTTAGGTGTTAAAACTATTCTCATTTTCAAGAAAAGATTGTCTCCTCTTCAGTTTAACAAAAATTTAATGTTTCAAGAATGATTTGAAAACTATTAATATTCCACTCAATTTCTATTAGCATTCCAGAAATTAACATGCATATGGTTTAATTATTTTTCTTTTCCTTGCATTTTACTTTTTGCATTTTTCTGAAATATGGGTCTTACTATGAAGTATTTACCTGTTGTACTAATTTAATTCTGACTTTCTTTTTCCTGAGGCTTTATCTTTACATCATAAAAATATATAGGTAATGTCAAAGTTAAATAATCACAAAGGTTTTAACTCAGTGGAGAACTTGTCATGTATGGAGGAATAAGGCAATTAAAGGAACTAAAATATCTGATACAGACAGGGTTTCTCATCCAGAGGTATTAGTCTTTTCTTGAAAGGCTGAACATTTGGAGGTGAGTAGCAATCCTTGTATTTAGTATCTAGGGTCTCAAATGAAACATCCACTGCACTGCTTTGGGGAAAAATTCCACACAATCATATATTGTCAGACCATAGTGGAACTGAACCCTACCTAGGACATATGAACAGCACCATGGTAGGAAGAAATAGAGAACAGTTGAGGGAAAACATTTAAGAATGGAATGCATAGTTTCCTAACCCTCCCTAGGTGTTTGAGGGTAAGAAAGAGAATCTTCATTAATGTTTGTATATAGTTCAGAACCAAAGGATGTAATATTCTCTTAATTTGATGAATAGCAAGTCATAGAAATTATCTGTAAGAAGATATCATAGTGGCACACACAGCAGAGAGAAGGCAAATATTACCTCCATCCTCCCAAAATTCAACTTTCTAAGATTCTCATTTCTCACATGGCAACTTGGGGGTGATCCAATGGGGCAAGTTCCAGGAGGCGGTCCAGTGAGATAAAGACACCTTAACTCAGCACTGTGAGTCTGAACCATCTGTAAGGGTGTGTGGAACCTTCTTTCTTCTTTTAGCTGGATTCATGTCCAGAAGTTTCTCAGTGGACCAGCTGAGTACCGAAAGATCATCTTGTATGCCAAGAACAAAAGTTCATACTGTAGTTTCTATGCCCAGAGCCAGCATAGACATCAGCCAGTATTTGAGATAAGATGAACTGAATTTTTACTTCCATTCTGTTAAAGTCTAATGTTCCTAACTCTACTAATGTTTCCTTCCACCTCATCATTTCTAAGTGATACAGACAAGGGACCCCTGTGAAATTCAAGGGGCAACAGTGACAGGGGAAGAAAAAATGCTGCAGAAAAAGAAAATTATAAACCAAAGAATTGTGAATGCTATGAAAAAGAAAGAAGGAAAAAAAAATCAGTACCTGAATTTGATACACAGAAACAACTGCAGGAAAGCAAGTGTTAAGCGTTCTCCTGCTACAGAAGAATAGGAAGAGCTCCTGAAATAATTAAGATTAAGTTGTACTAGAAAAATGAGATTATCTTTGTTTTATGTATTTATTTTTATTCCATTAAGTTTATTGGTACATTTTAGGTATACACTATGATCACATTCATCATTGGGAATTTGTACCTGTGGATGATATATCTAGATTCTTGGTTTTTTCCCATTTCCCTTCCTTCCCTTTCACCTCTCCACCCCTCCCTATTTACAAAAAAACTTTGTTTCCTTTTATTCCTTCTCTTCTCACATTTTTTCCTTCTCTTCTTCCCTTTCCCCCGGCCCCCTCCCTAGTTCCCTTTCCCTTTTGGACCTTTTCTTCCTATTTTACATTAAAAGAAGATGTGTTTGTTTTATATAAAATGGAGTACTACTCAGCCATAAAGAATGAGAAACTAGTGACATTTATAGCTAAATGGATGCACATTAAGGCCATACTCCTAAGTGAAATAAATAGGACACATATGTGTAAATTCCAAAGAGTTTCTCTAGTGTGAGAAACTGCAAGGGTAAATGAGTACCAAAATGTCTAATAGATACTATATTTTGTTTTATTATAGTTAAATAAACTATTGCAGAATGTATTTAAAGCCAGCTATGATAAATGTCCTGTAGATCTTCAACATTATAATTGAGAAAAACAAAGATGCATAAATCAGTGACATATTAAAGTGAGGGTCTGCACATGGAGGCCAATTTATTTTGATGGTCTGCCCCTTATTACTCACGTGGCTTTGGATATTTTACTGGACTTTCTTGAGTCTCATTTTTCTCTATTACCATTTTGAAAGCAGGATCTAGATGCCCTCTAGTTGGGTTGTTTAAGAATAATTTATTGAGATATATTAAACTATAACATGGTGTAAATATTATCAGTATAATGTAATTATAATTTTATAATACATCATAATTACAATAGTATGCACAAATATATGTTACATCATATATTTTATTATTATTATTATTATTGGTGTGAAGGAATTTATTCCATAGTAGTAATATTTTAGCATAGAAAGAAATTTTAGAAATGTTGAACCCAATTTCTTTTAAAAAGGGGGGGGAAACAATGGTGAATCTTAGGTTATATATATTAGATTAGTGCGTATTAGATAACACCACATTATAGTGCTTCTTAAATGTTTATGATCATAAACATTGACATAAATGAATATTATCATATTCATTTCTAAGAATTTATTTTAAAGAATATAATCCTATGAAACATCACAATTTTTTTTTAACTTTTCTAATTAGTATATTCCTTAAATAAATTTGTGTTGAATTGTATGGCTACAATGCAAAGTTTACATTCATATATATTATATATATATATATAATATATATATATAATATATATATACACAATATATTTCTGCCTAGTAAAGTTAAATATATGTACCCTTTTTTCTCCCTTTTAAATTCACTGTCCTCACGTAAATTGTGGCTACCTTAACACTATTAACAATTTCTTGCATGATCTCATTTCTTACACTGATACTGTGAGACAAGATATCCTTTTTACTTTTACTATTATTGCTATAAATCTCATTTTACAAAGAAGGAACCAAATAATACTGAAGTTCATTATCTTACTCCACCTTCCAGAGTTCATAAATATAAGGTGTAGGGCTCTGGTACAAAATTCCTCTCTTTTGTTTTTTCCTAATTTTTATTTGGTACTTGAGATTGAAATTAGATCCTTTGCACAGAGCATTTTGTTTGCCTTTTTGTTTTTCCTTGTTTGTTAAATTTTAAGACAGGGACTTGGGCATTTTGGACAAACATACAGTCCTTCCTCAGACTCCCGCAGTGCTGGGACTGCAGGCATATGCCACCCTGCTCAGAGAAGTCCTTTCTTTTAGCCAACACACTCCTCTCTCTATTCCCCAGCAACTTTAAATATATAAAGCCATCTTACGTTTTTATACATAAAGGCACCTTTGTTCATTCTGAAAAATTAGGAAAGATGTAAAAGTACCTAAAATTATAAATTTCAACAGAAGTTCTAAAATTCTGATAACAAGATGTCAGTTTCATCAAAGTCCAAATGTTGTCATTTTGGCCAGAAAATTAGAATGTAGCTGCCCCATCCGTTATAACAAGAGGAATAAAAACCACATTGAAATGTTCACTAGAGATATTAACATTGTATTTCTCTCATTTTTTGATATGACTCATAAAACTTTAGCATCTAAAACATAGAAAATTTAAGAAAGAGACAAATCATAAACTGTGATATCATTTTAGTTGTAGACAATGTATATTACCAAAACTTTGCTTCATTTAACTGTAATTTATATTTAAAATAAAGTAGTTATGATTCAGGTTCTGTCTGTTACTGCACCATTTCCTTCATTGTCCCTTCAGTGACTGAAAGCAGCATGCAACATGAAGTTATCTTCACAATGTGCTAGAACATATATGTATATAGGTTTGCAGGTGGCAAGCCATATATTATTCATCAAGTTCTTAAATAATTACTCTGATTCATTGATCTTTACATGATTCTCTTTGATATCTCTTTGAAATTAAGGGGTATGGTTTGCAATGTTTTCAAAAGAGCCAAGATCAACAATTTCTACTTACAAAATAGATGTACATATATTGTTCTCAGGGAATAGATTTGGTAATGCATTCAATTTTATGAATAATTTAAAACTTTTTGGTTCTCTTTGCAGAGAAGTTTCTTTTTCTCTTTGCATAGGCACAAAGATAACCTTGATTTGCTTTCCATAAGTCCTCAGCACATTTTGAGTAGTGCCTTTGAAACATATCTCATCTTATTTCTCTACATAATATTTTTACAAGTTGAACAATGTGCCACATTGAAGGCCCTGAAAAAGCATCTTGTGTGATTAACTAGTTCTCATTCTTAGAGCTTTGCTATATCCAGCCAAATTCAAAGATTAGTGGATTTGTATCTAACAAAGATAATGAATAAAAACCATCTAATAATTTATAAATTCTTTCTATGGCATCTTCTGGAGTTTATGAGAATAAAATAGTTTTAGAATTATATTCACTTCCTAGGCTTATTTTTACCTAAAGTTTCATTCTTATTCTAACTCAAACAGAATATAGCTTCCTCATAAAAAAGAGATTAAATATAAATTTGTTGCTTTGCTTTGGATACCACTTGATTTTACTTCATTGTTCTCTAACATTACCCATTTCTCTGTGTTGTGACTGATATACTTTGTCAATATACAAGTTATGTTTGTCATGCCATTAATAACTCCAATTCCACTACTTTGCCCTATGAGTATTTTCAAAAGCCTTTGCTTCCTTGTACAATTTTAATATTTGTGCAATTTTTCATTTCATACAATAATGATATACAGAATGTGTAGATTATAGGGTAGAGAATAATGAGTTTTAGATTTTATCTATAACTTGTAGAAATTATGTATGTTGCTTTTTTTCAAAAGTAAATTTATCTTCTGTCCTGATTTCTTGATAGCATTTTATTACAAATGATATTCTATAAAATAAGTATATTTGGCTGTGATAGAAACTGCAGATACTGCTTTTTTGCTAAATTATTTTACAACAACAACAGGTGGAAGACAATCCTGGAATTTGAGGAGATATCAAACTCATTGTCCTCTCTAATGTGGCAGAAACATAATAAGTCTAGTAACAAACAACATGAATCGATTTGAAAGAAAAATGTGAGGATAATAGACCTAAGGTAAAATATTCTGCAGATGAAAAATATAGCTTAAGGTGAGCTAAAAAACATGAGGATCATAAACCTAATCTGGTTGTTACTGCAAATCTTAAATACTACTTAGAATAATATGATATAGATAGCAAAACTTTAACTCTTTGTTAAATTTTGCAATTTTAGGAAAAGGTGGTTAGGAAATCTGTAATTCTACATTTAAAAAAGTATGTATTAAAGATTTGTAAAGATTTCTGAATATTCAATTTTTAATTCTTCTCTACTCTGTTAATACTATTTGTCTTCACCATATTCAACACTATATACTTCAACACAGTATGTTCATGAGCTCATAATATGACTTTATACAAAGAATTTTATTTCATGTTTCAAATCGTATTAAAGTCCATCTTGGAAACAATTGATTCAGCTGAAATTTTTAATGCCTTTCAAATAAAATTCTCCAATTACTCCCTCAAAAATTTATTTATCTGACATTCTTCTTGCTATGAAATAGTTATTTCTACTTAATAAAAAATTTTAAAAATCTTTTCAACATACTTATTGTATACAGTCCTACTCAGTATAGATCATAAATAAAATCTATCATTTATAGTTTGGTTTCTTTTTTTATATGTTTACTACTCTCAGTGAATTAGAGAATTAATGCAAACACTGACAAAAATTGAAAAATGTCAATGTTATCTTATTGTTAAATTATACAGATGAAGTTTTAACATTTATTAAAGGAGCTAAGAAATTAGGAATTCATCTAGATTTTAATTTTGTAATTGCTTTAGATTTACAATAAAGCTGAAAAGTTGGTATAGAATACTATCCTGTATTGTTATCCCACTTTTTCATATTTTAATATCTTACAGAAGCATGGTGCCTTTGTCTCAGATAGGAAACTAATATTAACAAATTACTGTTAACTAATCTGCATAATTAATTTTGCTCTCACTTTTTTTTTCACTAATGTCTTTTTATTTCCCTAAAATTCTGTTATTGTCATGGATCCCATTTGGAATGCACCATTCTGCTTAGTCATCACATCTCAGTAGCCTAAAGAGATCAGATCTAAGACAACATACTTATTCTTTTTGTTTGTTTGTTTATGAAATGGCAGTTTTAAGGAGTAGTGTTTGATTATTTTGTAGAATGCCCCTCAGTTTGTGTTGGTATATTTACCTCATGGGTAGATGGATGTAGACATGGGGGAAGGATAATACCACAGAGTTAGTGTTCTTGCCATATTCTATCAGCAACATGTGCTATCAGCATGACTTACCACTGGTGATGTTAACCTCGATCATTTGATGAATATAGTATTTTTCTGCTTGGGTTTTTTTTCATTTTAAAAATTACTTTTTTTATTCCTTCCCAGACTTTGTTCTTTGAAAGAGTGTGGTCCACACTCAAGAGGGCACGAGATGGTTTAATTTCCACTGCTAAGCAAAGGCATCTAAACAAATTATTTAGAATTCTCTATGAATGCATTGTCTGTGCTCTCTTATTTCCTTAGGGTCCTGGAGTTCGTGGAACACAGTGTTAATCTGGCAAAGCAAAACGAAAGAAAGAAACATTTTTACATGACTTTACTTTGAAGGAGTAAAAGAACTCAGAAGATGTGCATCATTTTTATCATTAATTAAGTTTATTGGTACAGTTCAGATATACATAATGATCACATTCATCACATGGAATTTGTACCTATACATGATATATCTTAATGTGGGGGGATTATCATACTTCTTTTTTTAATTCATTAAATTTATTGGTACATTTTAGGCATACAATATGTTGACATTCATCCTTGGGGATTTGTCCCTTTACATGATATATCTTGGTTATTATTTTTTCCCCATTCCCCTGCCCTCCCTTCAACCCCTCCACCCCTCATTATTTACAAAGACTTTCTTTCTGTTTTTTCCTTTTCTCATATTTATTCCTTTCCCTTCTTTCCTTTCCCCTACCTTATTTTTTCCCATTCCATTCCCTTCCCTTCCCTTTGCTTCCCTTCCCTTCTGCCTCTCTTCTCATTCTTATTTACAAGAGCTTTTTCCATTTTATCTTTTATCTTATTTTTTTATTTCCTTTCTTTCCTTTCCTTCTTCCTCCTACCTTGTTCCCCTTCCCATTTGAACATTTTCTTCCTATTTCACAATATCTATTATACAATTTGATCCTTATTTACACTTTCATTTTCTCACATTAGAAAAACAATGCAATATTTACATGTGTGCCCAATTTATTTCACTTAAGACTATGTTCTCTAGATGCATCCATTTAGCTATGAATGTCTCAAATTTATCCTTCTTTATGGCTATTACTCCATTGTATAAAAAACACATTTTGTTTATCCATTCATCAGTTGATGGGCATTTGGGTTGTTGCCAAGATTTAGCTATTATAAACTGTGCTGCTATGCACGTGGATGTGCATATTTTACGTGGTATGATGCTTTTAATTCTTTAGGGAAGATATCGAGAAGGGGGATAGCTGGGTCAATTGGCACCTCTAGTCCTAGTTTTTTGAGGCCCTTTCACATTAACATAAAAAAAATGAAATACTTAGGAGTTAATCTAACAAAGAAAGTAAAAGACATTTACACTGTAAACTACAGTACTCTGAAAAAGTAGATAAAGAAAACATCAGATAATGGAAAGGTATCCCTTGGTTGTGGGTAGAAAGAACCAACATAGCAAAAATGGCTACATTCCAAAAATTGTTATACAGATTTAATGCAATCCTAAACAAAATACCAATAGTATACCTCACAGAACTAGAGAAAACATTCCAAAAATTCATTTGGAACCAAAAGAGACAGAATAGCAAAAACAATTCTGGGCAGCAAGAACAAGGCAGGGGGCACCACTATCCCTGACTTCAAATTATACTACAGAGCTGTGATAAAAATGTCATGGTACTGGCAAATCAAAATAAAACAAAACAATAAAGAAAACAGACCAGAGGATCAGTGGAACAGAATGAAAAATGCAGAAACAACTCCAAACCTACTCAGCCATCTTGTATTTGACAAAGGAGCCAAATACTTTCACTGAAAGAAAGATAGCTTCTTTAACAAATGGTTGTGGGAAAACTGGCTTTCCACATGCTGAAGGCTAAAACTAGACCCATGTCTCTCATCATGCACTAATCTAAAATCAAAATGGATCAAAGATCTAAACATTACAACAGAAACACTAAATCTGCTGTAAAAGGAAATAGGTAAAACTCTTGAGGACATAGGTGTAGGCAAAGACATCATAAACAAAATTCTCATTTCACAGGAAATATTACAAAGAATCAACTACTGGGATCTTATTTTATTAAAAAGCTTTTGCACAGCGAAAGAAATCATCAACAGAGTATAGAGACAACTAACAGTGGGAAAAAATTTTTGCCAGCTGTTTCTCAGACAAAAGACTAGAATAAATAAAGAAGTGAAAAAAATCAACCCTCCCAAATTTAAAGACCCAATCCAAAAATGGGCATCTGAGATGAATATACATTTCTCAGATGAAAAAGTCCAAATGGCAAACAAATACATGAAAATATATTCAACATTACTGGTCATTTCAGACATGAAAATTAAAACAATGCTGAGATACCATCTCACTCCTATAGAATGGATAGTATCAAGAAAACAACCAACAGCAAATGCTGGTGGAGATGTGGGGAAAAAGGAACCCTTCTCCTCTGTTGGTGGCAGTAGACACTGATGTAACCATTATGGATACTGGTGTAGAAATTCCCACATCTTCTTTCTTTGGAGATTCTCAATACATTAAAAAAAAATTTGCAAACTGGATTCCAGTAAAAATAGCATATAGGAGAAGGAGGAAAAAAAAGACAGCATTAAAATCACATCAGAGTTTTTAAACATTCATATATATATTGTTTAAGGCCTTTAAGTAATTTTATTTGAAGAATAAAAAACCTTACATGTCAAAATACTTCAAAAATATCGTATTTTCCATTTCTTTCTGAAAAATGTCAACATTCACTTATCTATGAGCTGGCAGCAAAGTCTGGTGTGCACTGTACTGCATGTTCTTGAGTACTCCACTGTTCCTTTACAAACCTCACCCAACATGACTACTTTACCATCCTTATCTATTATGAGCTACACATTCTTTGAAGGATTTAATGTGCTCAGGACCCTCTCTCAAACTACAAAATGTCATCTGACATTATCTCAAAATCAAAGGTTACATATAAGACAGAGGATATCAAACACTTTATTTACAATATACATATTTTCTTACTTGTAAATTACTTGCAGAAACAAATTGAACAAAGATTTTTGTTTCTTCTGTATGTACATTTTTTAAAAGAAAAATGTCAGAGATAATTAACATTGGATGAACAAAAGCATTGGTTATGCAGCGCCAGTCCATTATTTTACAAAACCAGAAGCTGTGCTTCAGAGAGGGATTGTGGCTAAGAAAGCTTCAGTCAAGCTGAGGTTAAAAAATAAGCTTCTGCCTGTTACAATCTCCAATTCTTAAACATAACATATTATTAAAATATAAGAATTCTACTATGTCAAATAATTTAAGCAATATAACAAGGCAATATTTTATCGGGCACCCAGAGAATCCGTGCAATTAGTGAAGTAGAAGAAAATAGGTTATACCATCTTTACATAATTTTTACAAATATTTTCCATTGCCTTTTAGTTCAAAAGAGCTAGAGATGAAATAAAATACAAGCTAGCAGCCTGGAAGGGTTAATAACTTCTCCACAATGTATAGCATTCTGATAGATTACAGGCATCTTCCTAGAGAGGAACAAGTTTAGTACAATAATAATTATTATGTTCAGACCTTTGCTGCAAATCAGGCTCAGCTGCTATAGCTTTGTTTTTGCACTACATTTTATTGTACAGTAAAATAAATTTTAATTTGCATATTTTCTTTTAACTTCCTTGTAGCAGTGAATATTCTTTTTCCTTTCTTTTCAAGCATTCATATTCGCTCAACAGCAAAAGACATCAGAAAAACTCAACTTCTCAACCTCAAGACCCTCAGCAAGAATTAAAGGTTATGCATTAATTCCAAAAGAGGCAAATTGATTTTAAGGTCCTTATTAGCCAGGTGAAACAGGAAATGCATTATTCTTGATGACAAATGCATAACGGTTTAGGCTCTCATCCTATGTTATGCTTAGGGCATTCTTCCACAAAATTACACAGAATGAAAATTTTACTCCTATTTATTCAACAGGCACTGCA
The DNA here is from genome assembly GCF_000247695.1 of Heterocephalus glaber. The sequence goes on along the minus strand of NW_004624787.1, from coordinate 4,494,935 downwards.
ATCATTACTCAAATGAAAATTTTAAACTTTGAGGTTCAACCTTTAAGTTTCCTTTTTGCCTTCTTCGTTCCCATCACGTTTTTATGTTTTCTTTTAAAATGTGTATTATTTAGCTGTAAGGATGTCACAGATCTTTATGGGCATTTGGTAGATTTCATTGTCAAAAATCTTGAGCAAGGTTTGGTACATGCAGAAAACAAAATGGTTCATCCAGGTGAGATGAACGATCCAAAGGACCTGCTGTATCATGCATCACTTCACAGTTTAAAGCCAGAGAAGTATAGGTGACCAGTAGAGAGAAAGCATTATACGAAAGAGTGAAAGATGAGGACAAAATGCCGCATTTCGCAAACTTTCCATGATGGTAGACACCTCAGTTTCAATACCATGTCCTTGCTGAGGAGTGGGCCTGGGGAAAGGAAAAGAAAATGAGGAGGAGCTGGGTGAATGGGTTCCAGTGAGGAAATAACAAAGAGACGATTTGGCGTAAAATGCTCGATTTTTATCTTGGCTTATCTAATCAAAATAAATGGAAGAGTACAGAAAAAAAGTGGCATGTGTTCCACTGAACGTGGGTGAGTAGTAAGAGACACTTAATTTTTAAAGACCTGCAGACTGCACCTATTATTTCTTTAGTCTTTTGTCTGAGAGAAACTTCACCCAGCTAAGGGGTGAAGATAATGAGTACTTCGTGGAGAAATATTCCTGTTTCAAAACGTTTCACAGTCTGTTTACATTTTAGTGCATTTTAGTGGGTGGAAATGAAGGATATAGTTATGAGATTCCATAACTTCCTTTGGTCAGTTTCTCAGAGTTTCTTCTTAGCATCATTGAAAGAAAACTGAAACAAAGAGCCAAATGAATCATCTGACCACATTTTATTTTAATTTAATTATTTTATTTTATTTTATTTTTGGTACCAGGGATCAAACTTGGAACCTTGTGCTTGCGAGGCAAGTGGCAGAAGCACTGAGATAAGTCCCCGGCCCTTCTGACCACATTTTAAACTCATTGTTCTGACCTAAGTGGAAACTGTTTAGGTTAAACCACTCTCCCGAAGTTATCTTCAAGAAACGCATAAATTTATTTTCCTCTTATGCTTGAAATTGATTAATGTTGAAATAAAGTCATTCATCTTCAAGACTGAGTATATTAGAAACAGAAGGCTTTTTAAGTTAAGATTCAGAATTTAATAGGGGGTGTTTTCTGCTCTAAGGGTGTATCCAATCTTCCTGGCTAATGCTTTATCATCATCAAAACTGTCTGGACTTGAGTAGATAATGTACAAAGAAAGTTAGCTGCTTGCATAGTTTTTATCTTCAAGAGCTGACAGAATATAAACAATAGAAACAGTGTATGTAAATAACTACTTGTAGTAATTTAAACAACACACTATTATGTGCATGTGAGTCACCATTTGAAAATGAATATTAAGAATATATTAGTATCATTCATTGACTTTTCTTACTTTCTCCCGTTTAGTTATTAGCATATTTCCCCACTGCACCAACCATGCTAAATAGCTGAGAATAATTCTAGACTCTTTCTTTTTTCTAGCCCCTTATATTCACTCATCAACCATGCCCTATTGATTCAACTGCCTAGAAATATTTTCAATTTTCTCTTCTTACATTTCATTACTAGAGCTTTTGCCCTTATCATTTCTCCCTTGGAGTTTTTTAATAGCTTTCCACTTTCTCCAGCTCCCCACATTCAACCCATTCACAATATAACCAGAAATATATGTCTAAAATAAGTAGCTAATTATTTGACCACTTATCTTAAAATGTTTCTGTAGCACACTCTCTTCTAGATAGTCAGGGCCAAATGCCTTTGTTTGGAAAGTAATTTCTTCCTTTTGTCCAGCATTTTTCCCCAACAACCCTCTTTTCACATGCAGAAAGATTTCCAGAAAAATTAAACCTCCTCATGTCTCTCAAATAGAATTCACAGGTTTTGTTTCTTGATTAAATTACCTTATGGAATCTCTCACCCCTCAAGTAAGTCCACCTTTACACTCATACACTTTCATATTCATGGAGGAACCTTACTCTTCGTTCAGGAGTGAACTCAAGTTTCCTTTTCCAGAGGCATTCCAAATAACTCTAGGAAACACTTTATGAGCTTCCCTGAAAGGCTGTTTTTATATCTGCGTGTTTTATTAGGTTTTGTGGTGATGGATGCTCTAATGTCTGTCTTCTCATTTGTTTTATCTTTGTATCTGTAGCATATAATTGGTGTCAGATCTCTTTCTGTAATACTTGGGCTTTAACCCAGGGCATTTACACTGAGCTACATCCCCAGTTTATTTTTTAAAGACAGAATCTCTCTAAATTGCCACAACAGGAAACTTGTCTCCAGAGTACTGGGTTTATAGGCATCCACCACCATCCCCACCTGATATCTAATTAATTTTTGATGAATGAGTAGATGAGCAAATGAAGGGACAGATGAAATTTGCATGGTTACTAAATAGAGAATATATATTAAATATGTATTTTGATAATATAATTATATAATTAGAATATATTATTTATTTACAAATTGATCAGCATGGACTTATTAAAGAATAATTAATGATTAATTGAAAGACAATAAGAAGTAACCAAAAACACTCCATGACACGTGTAACATCAGGTTCTAAACAATGTTTTCTTTGAAAAAGTCTTCTAAGATAAAAATGTGTTGTTTTTAATTTGCAGTGAAGTTCAAACCCACTCATAAACCTACTTAATATTGTCCATCTACAGATCTTCTTCTAGTAGGAATTCCTCTCTTTGGGGAAACTGATGCTCTAAGTACATAGTTTTCTAAATAAAGAAGAAAGATTGCAGAAACATACATAATCAGAGAAAGTCCAGAGAGAGGCTAGTAGCTGTCTGACAGCTAGCTGGGGGTCCATGTGAGAAGAGAGAGGCTATAGAAACACTGGAGAAGCACCAGAAATAAGAGGCAGTTGTTATGTTGCCATAATTCCTGGGCACTTCCAAATCACTGCAGATGATTTGCACTCTAGGGAGGAAGGAATGGTTTGCTAACATTCTCCTTCTTGGCATATCCGCAGTCTACACACACATACTTTTCCATAAGTTTTCTTTACTTCTAGATTTCAAAAACAGACACAATTTCATGATTCTTAAATTTCTGGATTTTAAAAACTAATAACAACTTTTAAAAATTGTACTTGAACAATATCAGATAGTATAGTGTGGATTGACTTATTTTTTCCAAGGAAGGGCACTAAAAGGAAAAATCACCATCTAGGATCATCAATCCTTAAAATAGGTTTGGATGCAAAAATATCAAACTGTCTTAATAAAGGACATTGCCCTAAATTTTATGAAAAACTAATGCATTTCATGGGAGTTTGTAAGAAGCTCATGCTGGGCTGATCTTACAGACTGATATCTGGTTACCACAACTCTATTAATGGAAACAAAAATAGATTTCTTCCTTCAATGAAGGAAGTTTGCATATAAATCAATTACAAATGAGAGAGAGAGAAAAAAGAAGATCCATGAAAACAAATCATTCTTCTGTTTTTATAAATAGTAATATTGTTTTGTACCAGGAATAAAACTTAGCACCTTGCATTTGCCAGGCAGGAGCAGTGCCATTGAGCTATATCCCTGCCCCATAAACAGTACCATTTTGTTAGGGATCAAGAAAATCTGTCTTGATAAATGGGATCCAAAGAAAAATGCATTAATAAGCAAATTAATACTACAAGGTTAGCATCTGTGATTACTTGCTTTGTTTTTAAGATCTCCATAGCTAACCCTCTTAGTTGATATGACAAGTTGTCTTTTTCCAGTTCATTTAGCTTCTGTAAATCCTTAACACTCTAGGTCACACTTAACTTCACCTCCTTTTTCTTAAAGATGAAATCAAAACTATTTCTCTTCTCTTTTCAGTTAGACACCAAAACAAACCACCAGCATTATAATTTAAGATTCAAGTAATGTAGTAATTTAGAAATAACAACTTCCTTGAGCTATGCAATTCAATCTGATTTGCAATTCAAATTGTTAGTAATGGTGAAGATAGAGTAATCTTAATGTTATGTGTTATGTGTATGGTACTATACAATAATGCCATTTAGATCAAGTACTATCATCTTGTTAAATAAAAACATTACCTGTAACAACTACAGTATACATATTTACCTAACTTTGTGACAGAATTTTATATTGATTGAACACTAACATGTTTGTAACATGCTTACTAATTTTTTATTAGTAGTACTAAAAAGTAGAGAAAATGGAAGACAACTTAAAGATCACAACTATGACATTCACTTACAGATAGTTATTGCCTTACCACTAGATTTTCTCTCTTAACTTTAGCTTTGATCTGCTTCTAAATTTATGTACTAGTTTCCCACTATCATCTTAACCTGAATTGTTCCATCAAGATCTAGGTGTAAAAGCAAACAAACACAAAATTTGAAATAAAAAAAAAATAGCTTCAGAATCTGGACTAGTCATCTAACTTGAGTGAATCTAAGATTTCTCAAATTTTACTGAGACTATTATCTACATCTCTTTACATGGTTGCTTTGCAACTTAATTATGTGTACTTTAGCATTTTAGAACATTTATTTCCATATTTGATTCTGCACTTGGAATTCTAAATCCTTTTAAAAGATATTTCTGATGTAGTAGAAACCCATAGCATGAGGATTAAATGTTATTCACAACATCATTCATCAGTTGAATATTGTGCAATACAAAGATTCAATAGGAAGGAAAATAATTGGACCATTGAAATAAATGGGTTCATTGTAAGTAGTTGTGGGCAGTTTTTCTTAGTAATGGTAGCAACAGAATATGAATAGTCCTGGGTAGAGTGTGGTGGTTAGCATGGACTTTCAACTTGATTAGCTTTGCGATCTGACCCCAGGCTCAGTGAAGCTGGGAGCAGTTTCTGTGTTTCTGTTGGTCACAGAAGCATGGCATTGGCGTCTATACCTGGTCCCTCACCTCTTCCTCCCTGGCATTCTTTCCCTGCTCTGCTTCCCAGCTGCCATAAGCTAAGCAGTTTTATTCTCCCATACCTTTCTGTCTGTGAGCCAGCTCATCATAAATTAAAACCACGACCAATTTAAACCTCTCTTTCTTTAGGTTATGAGTGGTGGGTATTGTATCTCAGTAACAAGGAGGCTAATTCAGAGTTTAAAACCAGTATGTTAAATTTCCCATTGAGGAAGATGATTATTCTGGTGAGATGAAAGACACTAGGGTCCTCTTTTCAGCATGTGCTGAGTGCTCCTGTGGGCCACACCAGAGAATGTCAACTTAGTACCTGGATATCAGGGATTTTCTTAAAATGTAATGGGAAAGCCTTAATCTATAGGTGTCAATAGCACTGATCAGTTGAAATTCTGCAGTTACTATGTTATCTCTCAATAAGCAAACTTCATGGAAAGCTAAATCATGATTTGAGAATTATCTTATAAGGATGGACCAGAATAAGCGCAGTGTATAACCCCAATGTCATTAAATCTTTCAAGTGCATAAGAAAATATAATTTTTTCCCCTCTACCCTAGCATCCTAACTCCCACCTGAACCATAGAGGCGCTGAGTTCTTGAGCAATGAGTTCTTGCTCAGGGCAAAGGTAGCTGCACTTAATGTTTGTTCCTTTCAGGAACCAGCCTCCACGATGCCTGTTATATCTGTAGAGCAATGTACATTAACAACTTAACCCCAGTACTGAATAGGGCAAATCTTATAAGCCTGGGACTTGTCTCTGGACTGTAACAAATTATTCTGCTATTATATGTTGATTTTAAAGTTTAAGTATTAAAGTTCAATTCATTTTCCTTAATTTCACTTTATGTTTTTGTTTTGGAGGATTGCCTTTTTGCAGAGTTGAGGACTGAACCCAGAGCCTTACACATTCTAAATCAACATTAAATTTTTGCAGAAAGCCTATCATGTCCATCTTCTAAGAAGAGCATTTCCAGAAAATTTGATGTAAGTGAGCATGATGAGGATGGAAAGTACCTTTAAATTTACATAGGAGACCTCAACAGAAAAGAGAAGTGGACAAAAGAAATGACAGAGAAGAACAGCCAAAAAATTCTAGTCACGGACGCTGTCAGAATTGGTTTTCCAATTTTTCATACTATAGATCTATAGAAAATACACCAAAACCAAAGGTCATAATAATGAACTTCCAGTTAACTCGGATCTCAGTCCTTTGGCTGTAAAGTTATATAAGTAAAGATATGAAATATTCAAATTTTTTGACCTTGGTCAAATGTATTGTCCTTCAGAGTCAGCTTATAGACCTGAATCTCATCATAGCAATTTAATACAGTAAATTTGAGAAGCAGCATGCAGACTACTGCTTCTTCCCTCTGATTTTTTCCATGGAAAAATTGTGTGTAGGAGACCTCACATGCCACAGGAAATTCCCCAATTACAGAATTCAATAAAAGGACTTGCCTATAAGGTCTCCTGAATAGAGCAAATGATCTTGACTATGGGCTTGAATTTTCTTTTCATTTATAACTCTCATGGTTCTTTTGATCACCACTGTCTACTTCTGCAGTGATTCAATACTTGCAAAACGCCAGAAGCATAGAAATCTTAAAGTCCTGCAGGGTATTTACTTAGCTGATATGGGTTCTCAGATTTTTGAGAAAAATGATTCCACCCCTACACTATTAATACTAAAAAAATCCATCAAAAATATTCTTCTATGATGTAATATGATGCTATCAGTGGTCACATAATAAGGCCATCACCATTTCTTTAACTGACCAATTTTCTGACCCATCAATACAATGGCATCACATTGGTTATTTGGTAGCTGTTAGTGTCTTCGTGGTCTTCCTGAGATTTCCCATCATTATTTTGAAAGTTCAGAAGGCCTACTCTCCTCAGTGAAAGGGGATATATATTTATTTTTTAGAGTTACCAATCACCACTGTATAATTTTCATCATTTTACACATCATTCTATTGGTAGGAGAAACATTGCTTGTTATTTGATGGCAAAATTTATTATTTTCTTCATAAAATTGCTTGAAATCTTTACGGTCCATCTATGGTAATTTCCCAAACTTTTCTTATGCTACCTTGTGAGTTGAATAAAAACAATCAGTCTCTTCTATCTTCACCCTTTCCATATATAGGGGCTCTGAAATATAAAATAAGAAACATGGAAGTGCTGGCGGGGTTGTAGGGAAAAAGGAACACTTCTCCATTGTTAGTGGGAGTGTAGGCTGGAACAGTCACTGTGGAGATCAGTATGGAAACTCTTCAAAAAACTAGGACTAGAGGTTCCATTTGACCCAGGTATCCCCCTGCTGGGTATCTTCCAAAAAGAATTAAAAGCGTCATACCACAGTGATGTATGTGCACCCATGTTTATAGTAGTGCAGTTTGTAATAGCTAAATCTTGGAAATGCTCAATAACTAGTGACTGGATAAAGAAGATGTGGGGGTTTTTTAAATATAAAAAATAGTTTATCTAGTGTGAGTAATTGCAAGTGTAAATGATGGAAAAATGTATAATAGATAATGTGAAACAGGAAGAAAAGGCCCAAAAGGGAAGTGGAAGTACAGAGAGAGGTGGGGGAAAGGAAAGAAGAAAAAGAAAATATGAGAAAAGAAGGGAAAAATGAAAATGAAGTTCTTATAAATAGGGTGGGGTGGCGGTGTGGAAGGGAGGGCAGGGAAATGGGGAAAAAACAAGAACCAATATATATTATGTAATTATATTATGTAATATATATTATGTAATTATATTATGTATACGATTATGTAAATATTATGTTATATATTATGTAAAAGTACAGATTCCCAATGATGAATGTGATCATGATGTATACCTAAAACGTACCAATAAACTTAGTAAAAAAAAAAATGGGCCTAGAAAGCAGTGAGGAAATTTTTAGGACTTAAATAATTTATGTTTACACTGTCATCAACCCAAAAAGATAGGTTATCCAGGACAATATCTAGTCTTAAATATTCAACGGATAAAGATCACATATGTGATACTCTCCAGGCTGCTGCATAAGCTTGGAATTAAGCTCAATTCTCTCACTGTGATGTCACTCCAACCTCCTTTTTTTTCACTCCGAAGAACAAATGAAAGTCAGTAAACATGACTTTCTTACATGAACAACCTTGAGTCTACTGTAATTTACAAGAAAATTAATCATTCAAATGCTTGAACACTTGACAACTTACAACAGTCTCCATGTGCTCCATACTTAAACATTGAGTTAAATCCATGACAAGAATAGAGGTTCGCAAAACATGTGATAGAAATTACATGACCTAAGAGGCCTGAGTTGTAACTTTAAAACCCTCCATCACCAGCAATGGGTTTTGCATAGTTGGATAAGGAGGGTGAAAACTAGAGAACAGCTTTGGTGGAGCAAAGAATGGGTGAGGGAGAAAGGACTATCAATCTATTTATACAAGAAAATGATGGGCTTGTACATTTGGCAAAATGCAGGATGCAAGGAAGAAAAAATTTATTCAGTAAGCAAGCATTTTCTTTCAGTTCTTTGATGAATTTGCATTGGTTGTCATTTTTCCTCATGCTGAGATAATGCTTTATGAATACTATCCCCTTGGGTTTTCTACTAAAGCAAGATGTGTTTCTTATGAGATTATTTCCTAGAGCCTCATTCAGAAATAAGCAGTTCATTGCTTATAGGGTTTTTACTGAGCAAGTTCTCTTTCAATGGATATATAACTATAAAATTGAAATGTATAAAATTATTCCAATACTCTGATCCCCTAAGCCATGGTATTTCTAACTTTTTCCTTTTCGTGAGATGAATCCCAAGGCCATCTTTCCCTTTCTTTTTAGAAAGCAACATACTTTAAGTGTGAAAATTATGTGGCTTCAAATGTAAATGACTGCCAATCCATAATGTCTTATATTCATTGTTCAACAATATATAATTAATATAGCACATCAATTACATATCAAAGTACTATGTGCCATAGGTAAGTTCTTAGACTTTTTAACTTTATGTAAAGTTGAGTATTGATGCATAGTATTTCCAAATTTGGGATTTAAATACAGTTTTTAAACTCTCTGATTTTGGAGTTACCATCTTAAGAGTGAAATGGATGCCTGCACACTAGTGTGCATGAAAATTGCTGAAAGAATAAAGACGCATGGACTCACATTTGTTTTTCTGAGGGGTGTATTTAATAGTTTTTACTGTGGTATTCTCCTTTTATGTGCTTTGCTATTATGATATAATAACTAATTAACCCCAAAACTCCAGTAACCAAGTATTATAACCATTTTTCAAGATACTCAAAGGATTTGGAATTTGCTCTCATTATAGGAAATGAAGACAATAGTAAACCTAGTTTATAGGATCCCCAATGTTTGACGGTTTGACTTATTTTATGATTGTGTGATGGCAACACACAATAAATTGAAACTATATTTGAATTTTTATCTTTTCATTGGCTAATGATAGGAGTTGATATTCTCTCATGATATTGGACAGCAGCCATGAGCCATGGCATCTAGGCACCCATGTGATCACAAAGGTAAACAACCAATACTCTACAGTGCACTATGTTACTGAGCTATGATGTAGGTTGTGTTATTAAATGCAGTTTGGACTTACGATATTCTCAACTTACATTAGGATCATCAACACATAACTCATCTTTTTTTTTTTTTTTGGGTACCAGGGATAGAACTCGGGACCTTGCACTTGCGAGGCAGGTGCCAGAACCACTGAGCTAAATCCCTGGCCCTTACATAACCTATCTTAAATCAAGGAGCATCTGTAGTGAACTTTTCTCCTTACCTAGAGCACAAACTAACAATGAGTTAAGTTATACTTTCAAAAATTAAATACTGCTTGTTCACTATATTACAGAGGCTTAGCTGAGAATTATTCCTTGAAAATAGCCAATATAAAAATAACACAAGTGGCCAAGATAAAATGTCATTTGGTCATTTACTTCGAGCATCCAAAATCAACTCAGTTATCCTAGAATAAGAATTATTGGAAGAAACTAATGCAAGCAGGATCGACAACAAGGGTGTGAAGCCTACATTGCTCCCTCACATGCTAGGACTGCACAGAGAAGTCTTCCCCAGCTGGACAGGAGACTAGCACAGTCTACTTGGGTTGTGAGGAAGCTTACGTTACATGACTAGGGAAGCATAAGCACCCACCCCTCATATTGGTATTAGGAACCAGGATTCAATAGCAATATGATGAGCCTATAATTTGGCTCCAATCCTCTGGATCAGCTCAACAATCATGGCTTGGGCAGGGGCTACCTATGTAACACAGAAAGTTGGCTGCAGGGTTAACTAAATAAGCACTCATGACTGTCAAAACGGGAACTTCACTCTGGGATAATCTCATTGTTAACCAGATTTGATTTCTTTAAGTACTGGACCATAGCTCTTATCCCTGAAACTCAAAAAGAACCATTTGTTTTCCTGGGAGGTCAACCTGAAGACCAGTTTGTGCACTCTTGGTTCCCTCTCCTGGAGAGATCTGTGGGATCTGAAAGCTGCTCACTGAAACTGATGTGGGAAACCCAGGGGATGGTTAGGAATGGCCAAGTGACCTGCTCCAGGCAGTAAATCATTCTCTCCCCAAACTTTTGATCAAATCATCCCAAGAGATGTGCATTGTCCAATCTGGACAGTGTAACAAAGCTGCCACTCACAGCTGCAGAATAAGCTCAAGAAATACCTCCAAAGATTGGAGAAGGAAGAGCTGTAGGCTTCCTCAGCCTAATTTCATATCCACTAGTAGTTTACCTAACTGATACTGGTGACATAATTCAATGATATTTACCAGAAGCCTGGGAAGCCCTGTAAGCATAACATTATTAACCCATTCTGGAATGACTACCAGCTTTCCACCTGCCCAACAGCAGTGTAGCTGAAAAGGCCACCATCTGTCGGGGACGTATATAGTGAATTTGATGTAGCCCAGGTGACAAGTTATCTTGCAAGACTCTCAGTGCAAGACAAATTAGTATGTATTCTCTTTTTTTGCAAATATCTACTTTTGTATTTTGTGTATGCACTCCAGAGTCCAAGGGGCTGAAGTCAGTCATGAGTTCATGGCATGTCTCCCTTGCTGACCCTGCACAAAGCCTATAATCCAAGGCTTCAGTTGGCCTCCCTAGTTGACAGTACCTTGAACACATTGTCACATGTCCTAGTTGAACAAAAATGTGTTCCTGTGTGATACTACTGAGAAGTGATACCTGGAAGTTTGGTCCCAGTTTTGCTGGCTCTCACCATATACATTTGTTAGCTTTACTAATTTTAATCTGTATTCTTTCACAGCTATATCTGTGAGAATGGTAGCTTTTCTGTGTCCAGTGACTTCTTCTGATCAGTCATTGAGCCTGAGAGTAATCCTGGGGAACTCTGACACCTCTGTATTTTACTAGAGCTGCTTTACCTGCTCAGATATCATCCTATCATAGCCACATGTGTACATACGCATGACCCTGTGACAATAAGCATAAAACGTTAGTTAAGCAACATGAATAGGCTCTAGAGAACTGCTAAACAGCTTAATACCCATAGTTAACACTTAAAAATTGGTAAAGAGGATGAACCTCATATCAACTTTTCTTCCACAATTAAATAAAACTGATTAGTGTTGGATAAATTAATCCTTTCCCATTAGCATGCAAAGGCATTGTACAGGGTATTGTGCATTTTATAAGGTACTAGGTCTGTCCTAGTAAAGCTTCCAGAGTCACAGGGTTGAAACTGGTAAACTGATTGAGTTTTATCACTGGTGAAAAATGTTCACTACACATATGCATTGCTTCAAATCAGTTTCAAATTTGAGAGTTTTGTTATTTCATTTCGTCAATTCACAGTGTACAGAAAGTCTTCTCTGCTTTTGTCATTTTCTAGATTTCCTTTGATATTTCATTCTTAATATGAATTTTAAAAAATCAGTAGACATTAGTATTTTCACTTTTGTAGATATTTAATGAAACTATTGATATAGCTAGTACTGAAGATTTGTAAAATGGCTTCCACAACTATGTGCTGGGCAACTGATTAAAAAATTCAAGAAATGTATATTCAAACACTATCTCTAACTCCTAACACTTTTGACCTTAGACTAATCACTTAATCTCCCAATATCCTGATTGCCTTATTTTCAAAATGAGCAAAGTAGAAGAGCATACTCATCAAAATGCCAGAATATGAACAGAGTGATGAGCATTTTTATTTTACCAGCTTGGCTTATGTAAATTACACCCAGGCGGTAAGGTAAAACATTATGTCCGTATGTATCTATGCCTGAGGAATTTTCTTTCCTCTTCTAGACATCAAGGAGAATCGTTTAATGTTTAAAACACACTTTCTTTCTGACAGGAGTTACCTCAAGGCAGCATTTCAATCATGTTGTGCTTCATGTGTGTGGTGTAAACCTCCTCTTCACAATGCAGTTTCCGACAAACAGGACTTGTTTAATGCCTCTCTGTATACCTGAAACACCTAGTGCATTACTAGGACCAAAGCAGATACTCAGTAAGTAATTTTTGAGTGGAGTAACATCAGGAACAGACAGCCGGGGGCTAGCACAGCAGGCTGCCTCGCACTTAATTCTCAGGCAGTTAGAAAATGGGGAACAAAACCTCCCAGACATCAGCTTTTCACTACTTGAGCCAAAACATTTTCAATGGGTGGCTGATGTCAGCAGGATCATAATCACAGCCCTCTGAGCCAAACATCAGGAGGTTAATAGAAACTGTTGTTAGAGAGAAAACATCCTGTTGTTCTTTGTCTCCAAAATTTCCTCTCGAGCATAAGGAACTCCCACTAGATGAAGAGCTTAAAGAAGGTTTCCATTTGCAAAGCAATTTAACCATACTTTTTGGTAGCCCCAGTGGTTTACTGAATGGGCTGATAGAAGAGACACTTTTAAATTTGTCTTTACTCATTTTTCAACTTGGAAAGCACATGTTTTGTTCGAACTATGACAAGAGAAAATAGTTTCATTTCCTGTGCCCATAGCTCTTTCAGCTCTTATTTCAAATGTGAAACTTTTCAGATACTGAACGTTTTCCTAAGAAGTGTAGAAATGCTTAGTGTATGGCTTATTGCACAGATTATTCGATGTGATCATGTGTTCTTTTTCCTTTTAAAACAATGTTACTTTGTTGATAGCAGTTTACTGATCGATTCCGATTCCCACACAGCACCGCCGGAGAAACTCTAGAGTTTTAAGATTTGCTAGAGAGGCAGAATGACAGGATTTAGATAGGTTAGTGTCTGAGAAGCAGGAAGGTAAAGGCCGAGGATATCAAATAAGAACAGAGAAGTTCTAAAAGAAAAAACAAAGAAAGAAAAGTTAAAGCCCGCGTTGTTCTGTTCATAACTCTTACGTCTTCCTTCTCCTTCACCTTTCTTGAGATAATTACTCAACTGAAATCTTATGCTATTTACTCAATAGATTATATGTTCACTGGAAGAAGAGCCTGAGTGGGCTTTTTCTCTAAATATACAACAAGCATAAAGGATGAGAGGCGTAGCTGCTCAGTTTTTGTGTTGAATAAAGTTATCAAATCTCTTGAGGGTCTAAGGGTTTCTCTATTTAATCTTAAATTTCCTGTACAAAAGAACTGTCATCTGCTACATATATCCCACTCAAGCTAAATCAGATCGTATGCCATTTTCCTTCCTTGCTCTTCAGAGAAAAAAAAAAATGTTTAGAGTTAGATTTAAAGTCTACGCTTTGCTGCCCTCTGCTGGCATTTTGGGAACCAGCAAAAATCCGTGGTTCATTCACCAGTGGGATCTTGGATTCAAACTAATAGAAAAAAATTTACGTGGAGAATTATTTTACAAATAAATACTTAAAAATTTATAAATAAAAATATGTTTGTTTTATTCTTTTTTTAGCACAAATGGAATTTTTGAACTATGTATTTCAGAACTGAATTTATTTTGCTGAAATATTGCAGAAGTTAGCAATATTTGAAACATTAAGTTTTTATGCCTCTTATATAATGATGTGTATTAACATGGCAAAGAACATATTTACCGAACATTAAAACACATACATGAAAATTACATCCTGCTCTATCTTCTTAGATTTGTTTAACCCCTTCCCCCTCATGTTATTCTGTGAACATGTTGGAAGATAGGGCAGATATATGCTTCTAACATTTTCAAATGTACTGACATGTTGCAGTTATTTTTAAGTATAACCTTTCAGTAAATTGCTGTAATTAAGTTATTTATAATCCTTGCAAAATCCCATAAGATTAAATCATGCTGCCAGCAGTTTTTAAATTTGATGTTCCACATATATACAAAGCAAAATATTTCCCACTCTAGTTTTATTTTCCAGAACATTCATCCTTAAGCCTAAGAATCTCAATTACATTATATCCTTAGATGAACTTCCCTGTCCTCAGTGCTACTTAAGAGATTAAATGAATCATATATCATAACTATTTTTTAATGTAAAGAATAGAATATTATGGGACTGAGTATGTAGCTCGATGTTAGAGCACTTGTCTAGTACCCACAAGTCACTCCACCTCCAAAAAAAGAATACAAAATGACAGAAGTAGTCTCCAAAGAGATTTTTAGTCACTTTAATGTACCAAATTATTTGATATGAAACAGAAACAATGTCAGAAGACTTCTAGCAGTTTGATTCTTCTACCTAGACATATTTATTTCTACTATGTGCAGCTAGGTTTTCTTTTTAAAGTTTAATAGATTAGAACTGAGAGTAAGTGTATGGAATTCAAGATCACTATCTCTAAAAGAGGCAAACAGGGAAAGAAATGATTTCAACATTGCCCCATCATATGATTAGCAATTATTGAGAAGATCCTACATATCAAATATAAGACACAATGCTTTATTTTGTTGTTTAAAAAATTTCTTATGACTGAACTAACAGAAAATTACAGTCACCACCATGTATGTATTAAAAATGTGTGTCTCAGAACATTTAAGACCTTTGCCCTGGATCACACAGTAAGTTAAGAGCTGTGATTTGCAGCCTATGTTGGCTTTGAAGTTTATGGCTTCCTCAAATAATAAATAATTTATATAGTTTATTTTGATCAATATAAAATATCAAATACTGAAAACAAATTCAGTCATTAAGACTTTAAGAAGACTTCTTGTTTCTTTTTATATATGCTGTTTGTGTAAATCATGAAAGTGAATATATAATACATTAAACTATGTACTTCCTGTGAATTTTATCAAATAGTTTTCATAGCTATAAAAGATCTTTTGTTTATTCTTTCTATTTTGTTTTTTGTTTTGTGGTGCTTTAGGAATAAAAGCTTTCTAGGTAAATTCCAGACCTACCTTGCCATTCAGCCAAGTCATTCCTCTCAAAGTATTTCTAATCCTTAGAGTGTACATTTTGAGGGTCAGTAGTCCTATGCAAAAAGATATTAGTCTTAAAGAGACTTCAAAATCATAAAATATGTATCATTTTGCTAAAACAGACATAACAGGATTTATTTCAAAATCTATTCTGAAAGAAAAATTCAAAACAAACTTAGCTCTGTCCTGTATTCTTTTATTAAATTAAGGTCTTCCATTTTCCTTCCGAACAACCAAGCACACTAAGTATAGTGAGAAGCATCAGGCAGAGCACAAATATATAAAATCTCTTGCTCTTTAAGATTAATTCCAAAAAATATATTGTTATTCTTTGTTGAAATATGTCAAACAAAAAAAATCAATTTATATAGTTTATCTGATGACACTCGAACTTCTACTGAGAGCTTTTTAAGACAAAATATGATGAAAGGTAAAGTGGGCTTTCCATTGAACTTGTCTTGGGAGCCAGGCCCCAGCATGTACCTCTGTACAGAATTGATCTATACTGCAGCTGATCAAGATGCTTTGCTTCACCTCCCTTTTTTCAGTATACAAAAGCTAATGTCAGGAAAGCTTTCAAAGGTAATCAATCCTGGAGGAAAAAATGAATCAGGAAGATAGTATCACGAATAAATGCTTTATTAGGCTATTTGAATTCACTGTTTTTAGTATCACCATACCTACAAAGCAGCATTTCCCCTATCCTATTTTATACTAATTGATTTTTAATTACAAAACAACTATGATTAAATCAATCCATCATACAAAATTGCATTTTACTATCAGTATTTAACCCACTTATCAGTTTCCTATGGTCTGTAATTAAGCAAAGTTTCTATGTCCCCATTAAATTCAGCTAATCAACAGTATTCTCTGCTTTTGTTTCCACTTTATAAAAGTCATTTCTAAGCTATGAATCATTTTGAAGGAGAAGGCGATAATGGGAATATAGTTTTGTGGAAGTTGCACAGTGATGTTAGAAACTCTTGCAATAGGGAAATATTGCTTCACAAAATACTAGACTGTCGTAGAAATAACATCTTAGGCTTACGCTAGCAATGAGTGTTAACTTTCATAGAACGTGTGGGGACTTATATATAATAAGCTATAGAAATGCTAAACTGAACACACACACACACACACACACACACACACACACCTATTCCACAAACTACTATTCCATCCACAGAGAATATAACTGCAAGGGAGAACACTGTAATGATTTGTATAGCAGAGAATCAGTGATTAAAGTCTAGAGTCACTGATATAAGACTCATGTCCTGGCCCTGTTTGTTGCTTAACTAGGTGATTTGCAACACAGTGCATCACTTTGCTCTTTGTAGTGCTTTTTCTCATAGCAGTCTTGTGAGGATGGGATAGAGGAGTACATGTACAGTGTTTGGCAAGAGCCTGCCTGAGATACAGGCAAGTAAGAAAACTTGAACTCTTGCATTCACATATCTCTGCTTTTTGTTGATTTACATGGCTTCCCTTCAGTCTCTTCTTATAGAAAAGGATGAAAGTTGGACCATCTCTTTGTAAAGCTTATACAAACGTGTCACAGTACTTTGTCCTTTCTAGAAGCTTCTGGATACCATGGAGTCACACGTGCTGGTTGGAAAAGAACAAAATATTCCACATAGTAATGGTCTTGAAATTTTTGGCACCAGGGATGAATTTTACAGGAGACAATTTTTCCACAGATGGAGGGTAGAAAAGTAGGTGATTCAAAGGAGCAGGCAACCTCGATCCCTGATGCAAACAGTTCGCAGCAGAGAAAGACAAGCTCTTATGAGAATCCAGTGCTGCCGATCTGATAGGAGGTAGAGCTCAGGCAGTAACTCCAGCGACGTGGAGCTGCTGTAAATCAGAGGAAGCTGGGCTCACTCATTCCCCTCATCTTCACTCTCGCTGTGCGGTCCTGATTGGGGAAACCGGGATATGGGATATGACAAACCAGCTATGCTGGTTTACATGTTAAAAATAGAAAAAGAACTCTGTGACAACACAATTCTGGTGAAACAGATGATAAGGTCACATGTAAATAATACAGTTCTAAAAAGATTTTGAGAGTTGCAACTTTCATGGCATGAGACTTTGATTTGAGGAACAAACAGAATGCAGCACCCATATAAGTACCTGAAAGGTAAAAATCACAGACTAAAGAAATAAAATATGCCAGGTGAGATGTGTTTATTATGTACAACATGATACACATATCAAATTATTTATATATGAGCTATAGCTTAGACTTACATATATATTATGATTTTGCGTACATAGTCAATGATATATATTTCTTCTCTTCCATATATATCACTTTTTATACCTTCATATGTATGATATATTTACATGTATATCTGAGCATAAATTATGTATTATATATACCAATGTATGATATTTCTTTAGATTTTCATTCTCAGTAAACAGAAACATAGACTTATAGAAGGAATTCTCTATCTTTTATTTACCTTGAAGATTGTTACATATACTATAAGATCCAAAAAGAAAAATGACTGTCTCTGAAAAAAGATAGCTGATCTCTCAATAAGGGAAACTTCTATAAATAATATTATTGTATAAAAATCCATATTTAAAAAAATTAAATACACATTTCAAATAATAGTTTAGAATGAATTTTTAGCTTGCTTTAAGACTAATAAAAAATCTTATTTTTATGAAAATGCTTTTCATAAAAAGCATTCTAATATATTTGATTTATAAGATTGAATTATAAATAGCTTGAAAAATGAGCAGATATCTATAATTAGAATCCATACAGCCTAGAAATTAGTGGGCTAAATACTTGTGACTTAAATTCCTGATTCTTTCCTTGCTTTTAAAATTTCTCTTCTGACTTTATTTCTTTACCATCAAAAAAATAGGTGTTCTTGAGATTTGTAGTTTATTCAATTTTTCATTCTTTTATTTTGTAGTTTATTTAATATTGAGCATCTACTATATACCAAGACCCTGGGAAGAGGTGGAAGAAGAGGAAGAAGGATAAAGAAGAGGAGAGAGGAGAAGGAAGGTGTGGAGGAGAAAGAAGAACAGTAGGAGAAAGCAGGGTAGATCACTCTGATCATTCTCCTGGAGCTTTAAGCAACTGTTATTAGTCTTGCCCAGTTTTATTCATACAGTTCTCTCTCCTTCCTTCCTCCCTACTTACTTCTCCCCCCATCTCATGGTAGTGCCTTCTCCAATTTTTAGAGCTTTGCTTTTTATGCACGTCAGTCCTTTGCCAATCTCCCCAGACATGAAAGTGTATGAGCTCTTCCTTAACATTTTTCAAAGCTTCAGCTGTCCCTATGGAGTGACTTATGAACTTTTAAAATTTGGCCCCAGTAGGAAGTTTCTTCCCTTCCTTGTCTTTCCCTCTCTGGCTCCTGCTTTTCCCACTGACATGGCTATTCTCTCAGCACCCACATTCCATATCTAACATTGGTCCTAATTGTTTACTTCCTCTTTTCCCTTATGATGATTAATTGTCAAATATTATTCTACTTCTACCTTATGTCATACTAGTTTAATCTTTTCTATCTTCATTTCCTTTACTCAACTTAGATCCTCATGGCTCTTGCCTGGTTTTTAAAACACCTTCATAACTGATTTTCTTACTTCTCTTTCTTCTCTATTTCTTCTATCTAACACAACTTGTTGGATATTTCCCCAAAAACACTGCTTTCATGTTTTTGGTAAATTTCGTTACTTGTCTCTAAAATTATCAATGCCCTTGCTTATATTGTGACTAAATAGATAATGCACGTAAATTGCTTAGTGGGGTGCTTATTACATAGATAAGTACTTCTTTATAATTAGCAATTGTTATGTCTTTGCCTTTAAAATAGTGTCAAACTATTTAGCTCTCCATTTAGCCATTTTTAAAGTAAAGAATGTATTATATAATAGCTAGCACTTTTACCAGACTGCTAAATTCACCCTATGGATTCCAAAATGTTACCCTTGAACAAAGTACTTAACCTTTTCCTGTCTGTATCTCCTGATCTACATAATTATAATGTCAATTTTAGCACTTACCTCAGAGTGTTCATATGATGATTAAATCCCTGATGCTCACAAAGTGAGTATAGGGCTAATGTGAAATATTTGATTAATGTGGGGCATTGTTAATAGTAAGATTCTTCCACGATCATTCTCTAACTGAACCATTACTCTTATCTCACTCTTCTTGTCCAGAGACCTTATACTTCCTCTCATCTAAGACACTTTCTATTTCTTGTAACTACTCTATGCTTTCCCACCTATACATTCAAGCTCTTTTCTGGTACTTTTTTCAGTCCTGTCCTTTCTAGATAAAAGTTCCTGAAAACCACACCTTTCCCATATTTAAAGAGTTCTTCACATACAAGTTTTAGTAAATACTTGCAGAAAGAAATGCATCACTACTGTCATACCTTCATATATTTTAGTACCCTGTTTAGTTTATGGTGCTTCTAAATGTAAGTGGACTACAAAAATTGATTTATATGCGGTAATAATATGATACAGAAATGAATTCATAATTTATCATTTGCTCTCCTTTGAACAATTTATTTATCACTTGTATATGAATAAACAATAGCATTTATTTATGAATTAGGCAAATGCCTTCCTCTGCTCATAAAAAAGTCTTCAGATTAGGCTAAATTTTGCATGAACCTCTCTTGTAAGAACCTCTCTTGATGTACTGAACCCACTAAATTGAGCTTCCAAATTGGGGAGCCTAATTTGTAAGCCACAGACGTGGTCCAATTTTGGTTTAGATTTATGTGTATGTGTGCACGAGTGTTCTTTTTTATCTTTAAATTTTTTTGCAAAAATTACAAAAATTTGCTTTTTGTAACATAGACATGCTATCATTCAAAGAAACAAAGATCCTGCTTAGGTTCAACATGCCTTGTTGCATCTCTCCCCTAGGGCATCCATAAAAAGTACTATAAAGTCAGATAGTTTAAAACAACAGAAATGTATTGTCTCATTTTTAAAGCTAGAAATCCAAAATCAATGTGACAGAAGGACTATGCTTCCACTGAAACCCTTTGAGAAAAAAAAAGTCTTTCTTTGCCTCTTCTTGTCTTCTATTGTCTTCTATCCTTGATGCCCCTGGCTTGCACCTTTATCAACCAAGTCACTTCTATCATCCCATGGCTTTCTCCCTGGGTGACTGTGTCTTTGCATGGCATTTCACCTTTTCCTCAGAGAACACTACACACACTGGATTGGTGCCCACATTGATGATGCCATTCTAACTTGATGACATCTACAAAGGGCCAATTCCTGAATAAGGCTCCATTCCCAGGTACCAGGAGAAGGAGTTTAACATATCATTTGGGAGGACACAATTCAATTCATAACCCTGGTAAACTCAAATTTAGCTTAAAGAAGGGATACTTTAAATATTTCAAAGCCATACAACTATGAAGTTGGGGAGTTCCTGAGTGGTTCTGCGCCTAAGTGAGGAACTCTTCGGTACAGCTGGAAATGTTTTCTCCTCACATCCCTGGTTCTGCCTTGCCTCAGAACACCTCAAAAGCCAAGAAATCGCATTGTGCTTATGTCAACATATTATCTGAATGCTGTTTAAATGAACCTGGTAAGAGATAGAAATTATCTGATTTTATTAAGATTTGAAGGCTTAACTTACTTTAAACAAACTCTTCTTAGTTTTATCATTACCTGTGAACCTAAGACCAAAGACAGAAGCACTCTAAATCTCCTCCCAGTGATGGACTGGTTTCCACCAATGAATTCGTCCTCTGAAAGCTACTGTCACTGTTAACATCACACCATTGCATCAAATGTTTTAAGAGAGTTGACAATATAGTGAATAACTGTTTTCCATTCACCATTTCATATTCTTTATTTCAAGAAATTCACCTCCACAATGTTCTCTCCCTGCAATTACCAGTGCAGAACACAGCCACCTATAGGAGCATCAGGTGAAACACCTGCCCATTCACATTTAAATAATGCATCACTATGTGCCAGGTAGTGGACTGGTGACAGGGCCATATTGCCCTATTTTATCTCTTCCCAGATTCTGTTTTCAGTGCCACAAAATGTATTCCTTAAACTTGAAAAGAAAAAAAAGAGCAGACCTAGTAGTTAGTTATTCATAGAATTAGAAAAGAGACAAGGATTGAACTCTGGAGTTTAATTTCAGCCTGCCTGATTCATCATATATCCTTATTTACATCAATATAATGTTGGTTCATTAAGTTACTTTAAGTAAGTGTATAACTTCTTTCTTAGAAATTATTTGAAATTGCAGCTTGATTGAGTTTCTTAAATGAAATGTCTAGAATAAGTAGATTAATTTTATTCTTATTGTCAAGGAAAGGGGGTACACTCCAGAGCAGGAGGTCCCCTTACTTATTGAGACAAGTATTTACTGTTCACGTTGGCTGTGTATTACTTGGTTTTTTTTAGGGGGTGGGTACCAGAGATTGAACTCAGAACCTCTTTTCATAGGCCTTACTGCATGTCATAAGGATACTCTTTATCTGCATTTTGAAGAGAAAGAGGTTGGGCATGTAGTCACAGAAAAGTTCAATATGCTATCCAATATGTCATAGACAGAACATAGCGGATGATGTAAAACAAGGTATAATTGATTCCAAACTTGACTATGGTAGGCACCCCACAATTCAGTGGTTTGCAAATCGGCTTGTCTGTATAAAAATCTTCAGATTTCTAGATCTGACTCAGGTCAAACACCCACTGAATACACAATCCATAGCCTGGAACTTGCAAATCTGCATTTTTTTTTTATTTAAAGGAAAAAATTTTTTTGTTTTGTTACCGGGGATCAAACTCAGGGATCGAACTCAGGTCCTTGTGCTTGCGCAGCAGGCGGGAAAACCACTGAACTAAATCTCCAGCCCATGCAAATATGCATTTCGAAAACTCTCCTGGCTAGTTTTGATATTGACTCTTCTGAGGAAAATCAAAAAGATACTATAGTCATCCATGTTACCATAACTAATGTTTAAAATACTATTAAGTGCTAGTTAAATGTTGAAATACTTGTGGTATCAAGGAAGCTGCATTTCTTATAAAAGACTATACGTAGAAAGCAGAAGTAAATAACCTGATATACGGTGGTTGCCAAGAGTTATTTCATGTACATTATGAAAAATGTCAGATTGATTATTTTAATGAAAAGGTATTATACTATTTTTTAATTACTATCAGAAGATCAAAAAATAACTATTAATGTTATTGTAATTACTTTAATTTATGATCAGTACATAAATTTCTAAATACTATGTGTTTAAATAAGTCCATAAAAGAAAAGCTAACTTTTCACCACGTATTTTAAAAAATTACAATTTGTTTCTCAACTAAAAGAATTTAACAATTTACCTAGAAATGACTGCTGAAAGAAGTCTCCTCTACCTGCTCATAGCAGTGGGTGAGATAGTTGTCAGGGACACCTTGGAGCCTCCTCTTCCCCCAGTTCTGATCATCTTCCTTGGGTGTAAAAAATCTAACATTTGTTAATCCATGCTAGGCCAATAGATATTTAGCCATGGTCATCTCCTGATTTTTCATATTCTACCAGGGATAATTCTGAATAAAATTTACAACAACTTCATGTTTTGAATAATAAGCAATTGTTTATAGAATTTCTCCTAATCTTTTGGTCTCTGGATAGCAACGTTCTATAAAAAATATTGTATCCCTTTACTAAATACAGGAGTGTTTTTATCATTATGTTGTGGAGGTGTTAATGAATCTTTAAGCTGTATCTGAAGGTTAATTGAATTTGTGAGAACTAGATACTATACCACCATACCTCAAGTCACGAATTTAATTCATTCCACAGTTCTTGGAAAGACAGCCAGATCTGTGTTTTGTGAGGAAGATGGCCTGATGTGTTTGTCACCTGATGCGGAGTTCTCCAATGGAAATTAAATTTTGTCAAACACTTCTATATTATTGTATTCCTACAAATTGCTGATATAACACACTTAGAGCTCCTCAATAACATTGTTTGCAAATCCTATCATCTCGCTTTAGATGCCACCTTTATATTCTAATTTTTTTAACATGTTTTAGGAAGATTTTATTGTTTGGATGTTATCAGAAATTACAGCAATATATTCATAAATACCTAATTACTACATTCAACAAATAATATTACATATATTCTAATTTTTTAAAACAGTTATTTGGCACCATGGAAATAGAGAATATAGTTAAGAATATTATTTTTACATTCAGGGTTCAAACTCTAGGTCTACTATTGATAAATGTTTGACAACTTTATATTACTTTTATTTTCAATATATTTCACCTTTAATTCCTTGCAAGAAAAATGAAAATATACAAAGTAAATAAATATCTTAAAGAATAGTTGTATTAAAGTTAAATACATGTAATGTTTAGAATATAGTCTGGTGCACAGATAGATAATCAATACATAGTCTATTAAAATAATCTATAAAAATATAGTTTTTTACAAATTTTTGATTCAACTATAGTATAGATATAATAAAATTTATATTAATGTGTCTAAACTTAAAAGGTATTAAATTGTTTGACTAGGATATAACTTATTCTTTTGATTTAGGTTTAAAAATCTGTTTGCAAAAAAAAAATCTGTTTGCAGCTACGGTGTATTCACTCAAACTTTTTATTTTATGATCATATAATTCCTTTCTATATTTCACTCAATCTCCAAATCCTTCCTACAAGTAGAGTATATATTGCAAAGAAAATAATTTTCAAAGGACACAATAATAATAAAACAACTGAAATTTATGTAACACAAAAAAATGAATAACCAATTTTCCCGTAACTTATTTGCTTTTCATTTTTAGATTTCCTTAGTTCATTGGTTTTATTGATGAGGAAAGTAAATTTTAAAAGATTAAAGATAAGTTTTATCAAAATCTGTCTTTACCAACTTTCATAACTTTATTTTGTTATTTTCAGTGATCATTTAACAATTTAGCTGGCCAGGTGGCTTGTGTGATATATGGTCTATGTTATTGTCACTTAAAAACAAATTAATGGATCTTCTTTTTCTAAAAATGGTAAATAATATAGTGTAGACTGATTCATTTGGTAAAAAGGAAATTAAAAATTCTGGAAATTTCTTAAACCAAACAAGCAATATCAGTTCAAAGATATCAGAGAGGTACCTGTTTGTGGGTAGTGGCTGTGAGGCTAAAAACTGAGTAAAGAAACTGAAAAGATGAATAAAGCTTATTTCATTCAAACAGGGCAGGGAGACAAAATCAGCCACCAAAGAGAAGGGCCACTTGTTAGCACAAAACATTTTCATTTTGGATCCAAATCACTAAGAGTACATTAGATAAAGACATGTGGACCAGTCCTTACAAAGTTAGCTGTAGAAAGTCCCAGGGAAAGTACAGACATGTCAGAGAGAAAGATGAAAAAGATATATTTTATCAATTGACATTTTCCATTACCAGAGTGCCTTGATCTATCTAGGAGGTTTTCTTCTAATACTGATATAACACAAATTGGAAACAAAAATCAAAGAAACAAAGTTAAGATGCAGCAACTTCTTCACTCCCACCAATGTCTGGAGGAACAAAAGGTAAAGAGGTAAATTTCCAGGAACCCATGACCTGAGAGTGAGGCCCCACAGAAATACTGCCAAGACTTTAAAGAGACCAAACCTTTGAGCTGCATCTGGTACCTCTGAAAGAACCTTTTGGGACTGGTTGAAGGAAACTGGAGGCCAGGACAACTACAGCTGTGAAAAAATATAGACCATGCATGACAACAGGAAAAAAGTGTCTTCTCCAATCCTCTCTTTCCAATATCGCTCAAAACTTTTCTTGGGCTTGTGGGAAACCTGCTGACAAGGTAGTTGTCTTAGTTGCTTTTCTTATTGCCAAGACAAAATATCTGATACCCCAAGTTGAAAGATGAAAGGTTTATTTCAGCTCATACTTTATAGAGGTTTCAGTCCATAGCTGGCTGGCTCTAAGCCAGGGTGGCACAGCAGTGTGGCATTGCAGAGGAGAAACAGTTCATGGCAGGCAGAAGGCAGCGAAGCAATGAAGCACCAGCAGCACCAGACTGCCTGCCTCTCCCTTTTGTCCCTTCCAGGCTACCTGCCCTGTAAGTGGTACCATCCACACCCAGGGTGGGCCTTCCTATTATCCACACCCAGAGCTCTGCCAAACCAATCAGTGGACTAATTTAGTAATCACACACCCTTAATTCCAGCATCACATACTTGATCACAGGATCATACACCTGAGGTCCAGCCATGTCTGAAAAGCCCCAACTATGAACTCATGAGGCTTTGGGGGGACATCTAGACACAAGACATAACAGTAGCATAGAAAATAAAATTTGCAAAATCCCATCCCAGCATCACAGAACAGACTATAAATGAGGAGACGAGAGCTGAGAAAAACTAGATAAACAGCCAGCACACAAACCAATCAAGGCAAAGAGAGCTGGACTTTGTCACAGTGTATTTGTCACATACAGAGGAAAACCACAAAACTGCAGAAATCTTCTTGGACTATATGTCTTTCTAGTTCCTGGTGAAGTCTTTTCTGGTTGGTAGGTCCAAAACTCAATACATAAACTTATTTTAATTAATATACTGGTTTAAGATCCACATTAAGCAACATGTAGGAAAAGAGTGAGGACACTCAAAGATTATCAATTTCTACTTGAATTGATCTTTTATCATTGAAAATAATTTTTTTCAAAAAAGAGGTAAATAGGGGCCGGGAATTTAGCTCAGTGGCAAGCGCAAGGACCCGAGTTCGATCCCTGGTACCTTAAAAAGAACAAAATAAAAAAAAATTTAAAAAGAGGTAAATAAAGCATAACTCAGTAAGGAGATGACTATCCAGCTCAAAAACGAATATATTATTTGATATAAAATATTTTGGCATGTAATTTGAAAATAAGAAAATACTATGAACAAAGTTGTACATCCCCATGTTAATTACAGGGAAAAACATAAATATTAACAAATCATAAAATAGGTTCTATTAAAATTCAAATAAATCACCAGGGAGTATATTATAAATTCAGTTTATCTCAATTTTATTCCTAGATACAGTAGATATTAAATGGGGCCCAGATATTTAATTTTCTTTTTTTGATACCAGGGATCGAACTAAGGATCTTGTGTTTGCAAGGCAGGCGGCAGAACCACTGAGCTAAATCCATGGCCCCAGATATTTAATTTTAAATAAGTCCCCAAATGAATGCGATGCCTGACTTCAGGTCACAGTTTAAGGAACATTGATATAGCAATTAAGGATGTGTCCTGGGGTTTTGATTTCCTACCCACACATACCTCTGCTACTCATTATCAGATAAAACACGTACAAGTCTCTTGACCTCCCTGTCCTTCAGTTTTCTCTTGTGAAAAATGGAGATGATGAGCTGTTGTGAGAGCTAATTAAAATACTTCATATTCAGTGGTAACCATAATGCCTGGTACAGAAAGAGTCCAGTGAAAGTAAGCTTTTGTAGTAGCATTAATATTCACAAATTGAGTGGAAATAAAGTGGCATACAAATACAGAAAAGTATTATTACAACATTTGAAAAGATTAGAGGCCAGCTATATAGCTGAATCACTTGCAAAGCATGCATAGAGACCTTAAATTCAATCCCCAGCACTGCAAAACATTTTGTAAAAATATAGATGGCATAGAAATCTTTCACTGACATATGGTTGAATTAAAACAACATATTACAAGGCTGGACAAAGTGGTGAGTGAGTATAGTCCCAGCTAATAAAGAGACTGATAAAACAGGAGGGTCATTGAGTTTGCCAGTTCAGGACTAGCCCGGGCAACATAGTAAGACCTAGAATTTATCCCAAAAAGAAATTACACAATAACATACAAAGCTTTAGAGACTTGAAAACAATGTATATAGAGTATACATATATGGATGCACGGATGGCTATACGACATTTACAGAGAGAAAGACAGAGACACAGAGGCAGGGAAGGTTCATTTTGAGTGCTTTTAGGGTTAGGGGAATAAGAATAAATTTTAAATATATTCTTTCAAAATGAGAGTAATACTTCAACAAGTTATCCCCAATCTTGTTATAGTATATACAAAAGAAAGTAAAGGAGAGAATTGTGTCCCAGAAATTGTCTAATATATTTCATACTCTACTGTGGTACACATATTTTATCACACAGCAAATATTTGTGAAAAGAATCTTGATTATTTTTTGGTTGTTGTTCAGTTTGAATGTTGGATCAATAGCAAGTCAATATTCTTAATGAGAAGTAATTTGAGGGAGAAAAGAAGTAAGTGTTAGGTGATAATAAAAATAGCTAATGTTTATTGAGCCTGAAATAGTTCTAAGACTGTATTGACTGACTTTGCTCTCATAACAACAGTGCTGTGTATTTGTGTTGCTTTGTGTTATTAATATTCCTATTTTACAGCTGATGAAACAGGCACAAATCATTTATGGAAGCTGACAATATTACTTTGCTAGTAAGAAACAGTAAGTAACAAGACCATTCAATTTGGAGAAGACAGGTACTAGCCAATAGGGATGCCACTGAGATTTTTCCAAGCCCTGGCTACATTGGTAAAATTCATTTCTCAAATGTTCTTTCCTTCACTAATTGATAGTCCAATACAGACTGTCAAATGTATATAGATCCTTATTTTAGGCCTGTGTGCCATAAATACATATTTTCAACTTATCTCAAAAGAATAAATTCAATAAATACTCTCTTTGTATTGAAAGAAAATTTTTTATCTAACAGTTTCAACCTCAGTAGATTTTCCTTAATCAATGAGAAACATTTAGAAAAGCACAGGCTGGGCATAGAGGTGAACGCCTGTAATCCCAGCAATTGGGAGGCTGAGACAGCAGGATCGTTGATGTAGCCAGCCTAGGCTACACAGTAAGTTCAAGGCCATAGAAAGACCTTGTCTAAAAAAAAAGAAAAGCACACAAATCACAATCCAAAATCAGCCCAGCCTTAAGAATGTCAACAGACCTTCTTCCAGTGAGCTATTTAATCTGGATTTTTAAAACTGCAAGAAAAACATAAGAAACATATTGATAATTTAATATTTTTTAAATGAAAGAATACATATTTTCATTTCCTAGGGCATCATTTCTAGACACTGGGTATTCTACATGTTTTATAAAAGCAAACTTCAATATTGAAATGGAGTTTTTAAAATTGAAATGAATCAAATATATTCTAAGTAGGCCCTCATCAAATGCAGTACCAGTAAAGAATAATAAAAAGATGGTATGTAGACATATTTCCATCATAAGCAAAACAAATGTGGTACATATATGCCATCAATAAATACTGGAAAACAAAGACACATGTAAAGCTGATAACTGTTTTTGACTTTTTCATAGCCTTTTAAACATCTTTCACAGTCTTCTGAATATTTTTCCAAATGTGTGTTTAATATATTCAGAAATACACTAAAATTGCATCAGAAAACATTGAAATTCATGACTACTTCTTGTATATTTATGAAAATAAAAATTTGTTTGTCTTTACAATAAAAATTTAAAAAGCAATAAAAATAATGTAAATTTTTGAAAATCACTCCGTAGCATATTAAGAGAAAAAATTATTTCTTAGAATTACTTTACATTCTATGTACTTTGTCAAGTAAATAAAACTAAAAATGATGAAATACTCTTAGCACAGCTAAAATTTTCCCAGAGCCATGAGAACACAGCTGTTTAGGCAATTTAGTCAAGTTCAAGAAAGACCCTGGCCTGATATCTTGATCTAGAGAAGAGGGAATCAGACAGAATGTGCCTTCCTACAATACAACTGCCACTCCCCCGTTTCCATCTCTCAAGAGAAATCTAAGATACAGGATCAGTTAGATTAGATAACAAAAGAATACTTCCACACATGTAAGGCAATTGGAAGAAATGAGAGGAAGCAGACAGAAAAATATTTAGTATCCTAGCAATCAAACCAAACTGAGAAATGCATAGTAAAATGCAGATTTTCAGAGTTCAAAAGGTAACCTGTTCATTTTATTCAACTCTCTCTTTTACAGATATTTGATTCATGATCTACAAAACTATTTCAGATTCCTGGAATGACTTTATAGAGAAAGACAAGAAATAAATGTGATTTTCATCTACTAGTCTTATACTATTTTTTTTAAAATGATCTTGGATTAAAAACCAAATCTCCCTTTATATAGTATGAAAATACTCAAATCATTGTGTCCCACCTGTTCTAGGACTTTTTCTCATAACATTCATTCATTAAGATATTTGAATCAGAATATTAACTGCTTAAATATTTCAGAAAAATGCAATTCAAACAAAAAAGTAAGCTATTTAAAGTAGCTCTGAGTATAGTTTCCTTTATTTACTACCTCCAACAAGAAAAGAGACATTTATATGATCTTCATTATAAAATATTTTTGTGGGAAAAAGAAATTTTAGAAATGTGTAACATACATTCAGTTTACAGAAAAGCAACTGTGGCATACAATAAGAAATAAGACCTGTAGTCCAAACTATGTTACAAGAGTTGTGGGTAACGCAGAGAAAATTCGGAGTATGCTTTCCAGAAGTGTTCATTTCCCCTTCAGTTTCATTAAAGAGAAGATATATCAGAATCTTTAGAGAGGAGATTGCTGCTACAGTACAAAAAAGTACTGTAAATGAATCAGATATGCCCAAGTTGGATAGCAAGCACTCTTGGGATGGAGAACAATTTCCTTAATTCTGGTGAATTTTCAGAGCTTCGTTGCATTAACCTGCCCAGAGTCCTGTATAAGTGATCTAAAGGTCAGACAGCACTCTTAGACTTTTACGTCATTCCTTCATTTGACCCTCTTTCATTTACTTTTCACAAAAATCCCTTAGAAATGTTAAGCAAATTTCATGTTAGGAGGTTATTCCTTTGCACTACCATAAATACTTTCTACAGTAGCTTAATATTTCTGTTTTTTTCTTATCGAAAATGCCATGCTCATCTTCCTTCAGGTACATTTTCAAAAGTGGCTTGTGTACTTGCACTAATAATTAGTGAAGTACGTGTGCATTTATTAGAGTCACATCAGAGGCATAGAAACTACATACATTTCCTTACATGTGACTGCCTAGCTCTCAAAGTGTCTTGACAGCTGTAACTCATGGAAATACCAGGACACAGTGGATGAAGCCCACAATTTTTTCACAGTAATGCTCTTTTGTTGTATTATTGCTAGAGTTTTTACACAGAACCACAAACCCTATCTGTGCTTTTAAAAGCCAGGCTTTATGCTTTTGATTTAGTTACTAACAGGGTAAAAAAAAGATAAAAGACAAAACAATTGTATGCTACTTCAGCTCACCCAGGGTTAATTAGAATGCCCTCCCTGGGCCCTCTGAGACATCTAAATGTGACAAATGGAGTGTATCCCAAGCATCACACACGAAATAGTAAAGGCCTTTTGTAAAGGATTTATTTTTAAGTGAAGTCAACCATAATCAAGTGTTTGTTGCAAATCAGGCACATACAAATGTTATTAATATTGCAACCTCTTTGGGATATTTAGTCATTGTGTTTACAACCTAACAAAAAGCATAAAATGAAAACATTTTCTTGTCAGGGTCAAGTAATAGTCACTAAGTTTGTTCTTAATCCAGATTGTTTTTTGTCTTGCTTTGTCATTTTTCACGGGAGTATGTCAGAAGCTGATTCTCCACTTGCTTTATTGATGTGTACAGAACAAGAGAAGTTTAAATTAAAAAGTAATTTCAATAACAGCAAACAATTAAAAAGACACAATTAAATGTGTTGATATTATTGGAACCAAAATACTCAGCAGAACACACAAAAGAAAATAGAATCCATAGTGGCTTGAAGCTCATATAGAAATTTACCTATTCTTTTGGAAAGTCCTTCTAAACTAGTATTCCTGAAGGTGAAGAAATGGTTCCACGAGTATTTCTAAGAGATAGTTATGTACCAGGCAAGTAATTTTAAAATCAAAGAGTGCCATTTAAATTCTAGGATCAAGGACAATCTTAAAAATTTATAAGAACCTTTTGCATCATTAATTATTTAACATATAAATGTGTGTCAAACCACTTCTTTAATTTCCTTTAAATTTTAAAAATAAAATTATCAAGACAAAGTCTTACCTGAATAATAAAGTGTTGTGCTATGCAAGCAGCTCTTCATAATTGCATTAAATATTGTTTGCTGGTAGTTGACAGAGAATATATAAACACAAATGTTTATTACCAGAATTTACTCACATCTTATAGGTTGATTTGCAATTTGTGTTTCTGTGTTTCATTTCAGTTATTTTTGTATAGTAGAAAGATAAATTCATTCACTTAAATTTTTCTTGTTATGCATATATGCATATACATACACAACTATTTTAAATAAAGGGAAACATACTATCTTATTTCTTCTCTTTTTATTTTGGAATCATTTGTCCCATTTATTTGCATCTTTCCCTCCCCTTGACTCCAATTTCTGTCCTACATCTTCAGCCCACACTATAGTAACCATATTAACAACACATATCATAAAAATGATTTGGTGTTCTGGAAAGGCTAAGGAAAAGATGGAATTGCAATGAAGTACATGGTAATATAAAAATATATCACAAAATATTCAATTCTTAAAATTATGGATATGAAATAAAATAAAGGTACAACATAAAGATATTATTTTAGTTTAAAATGTATTCTCTAAATGATAAAAACAGGCAAGTAAAAATATTTGAATACAAGTGTTTTTTGAAAAAACTCAACTTGCCTGACAGAGACAGCAGACTACACTTGGTTCTGGAGGGAGAAAAACCATCTACTTTTAACTCAGGTTAGCAGGTACAGAGAGGACACCAAGATTTAGCCCTCCAGCTACTCAAGTTTAAAGCATCGGAGCTGGGCTTAGAAAGTTTTTGAAAGTTTATGGGCATCACCTCATTTAAAGTCACATGGTGCCTAAGAGATGGTCTAGTATAGTTGCTTCTTTAAGGTACAGAAATTAAGGCCCAGAGAGATAAAAAGTAATTAGCATAAGGTTTGGTGACTAATTAAAGGCTAATGTGTGGCCTCTATTTCAGCTCAGAGATATTTTGTACATGTTCTCTATGTTTTCTTCATAACATTGAGTTAAAAACCTCGGTGGCAAGGAGAATATTTAAGAATTCTGTGCCACTCCACAGTCCCTTAGAAATGAAAGGTTCCTTCAGATATAGGATTAATTATGAAATAATTCTTCAAGATGGTGCAAATACCTGCCTGCCCCAGTTATGAGAGCAAAGGATGGTGATGTTAGCTGTTGGTAATGTAAATTCTAGCATGGCAATTTCTAGTGGTAAGCGAGTCAATTACAGTTCCCAAACATGTGTGCTACTATACATGAACATCTGTACAAGTCACTATATTAATTAATATTTTTGCTTCAGGTGTAAATTTATCATACTCCTTTGTGTTCCTGACATCAGTATATAGTGAAGAAGTATGCAGCTAGAACATAGACACTAACACATGCAAAAATATAAAAAACACAAAAAAATGCTACCATTTTGACTAATTTTACTTTTTATACTTCAATCCATTGCAGAATTATCAATACCAAAACTGATAGCACAATTCTTTCCTACTTGAGGAAATAAATGTGCAAAAGTTTTAGCCAACTATATACTTATAAGAACCAATCCTTAACACAAGTTTGCTGTCACATCTGACAACAATTTCAAATTTGAGTCCCTGAGACCACCCTTAATTAGGTTCCATAATGTGCAGGAAGCACTCAAGATTACTGCCATCCTCAGAGATTACTATAGGATATAGATTAAAAATAGCCAAAGGAAAAGTGCCAGAGGTTAAGCTTCTACCGATTCCATTGAACAGCACATTGTACACTTTGGTGGTCCAGGTTTTCATCAGGGAACCATCACATAGGGATAATTGTCCATGTGACTGACTCAACCACCTGTCCCTCTGGAAGTCTACTGATACTGTGTGACCCAAATATCTCGGGCTACTTCACACTGTTGTTCTTTCTTTTGTAATTAGCCTGCACCTTAATATTCTAGGTGACTAAAGGTCCCAAAACAAAGATATCCTATTACACGGAACTTTCCAGGGGGTTAGAGAGTACCTCTCTGATGCCAAAGGCAAGAATCAGCTCTCTTTGAATAAGGTTAAATCATTTATTACATAGAGCTTTTTCTGTGTGTAGTGTCCTGAGGCAAAGCTAATTTCCAAATTCTCAATACCCTGTCCATCAACAATTGACTTATTTATAAAAAGTAACATCTTTTCCTCCACATTTTTTTTCTTAAATTCTTTTATTGGTACATTTTAGCTATACAATATGTTTACATTTATCTTTGGGTGCTTGTACCTGTACATGATGTATCTTGGTTCTCATTTTTTCCCCATTACCTGTGCGTCCTTCACCCCCTCTACCCTTCCCTATTTACATACTTTGTTTCCATTTTTTATTTCTTTTCTCATAACTTTTCGTTCCCATTCTTTCCTTTCCCCTTCCCCTCCCACCACTCCTATACCTTTGGACCTTTTCCTATTTCAAAGTATCAATTATTAGTTATTAATCCTTTTAGTCCTTATTTGCACTCTTAGTTTCTCACACTAGAGAAACTATTTGTTATTTACATGTGTCTCTTATTTATTTCACTTAAGAGTATGGCCTCAATATGCATCCATTTAGCTATAAATGACTCTAGTTTCTCGTTCTTTATGGCTAAGTAGTACTCCATTTTATAAAAAGACCACATCTTCTTTATCCAGTTTCCAGTTGATGGGCACTTAGGCTATTTCCAAGCTTTAGCTATTACAAACTGTTCTGCTATAAACATGGATGCACATACATCACTGTGGTATGATTCTTTTAATTCTTTTGGGAAAATACCCAGCAGGGGGATAGCTGGGTCAAATGGGACCTCTACTCCTAGTTCTTTGAGGTATCTCCACACTGAATTCCATAGTGGTTGCACCAGTCTGCACTCCCACCAACAATGGAGAAGGGTTCCTTTCTCTCCACACCCCCGCCAGCATTTGTTATTGGTTGATT
>NW_004624787.1:4425505-4460128 GCF_000247695.1 Heterocephalus glaber | reverse complement strand
CTAAACTGAGATCTAAGTGGATTAAAGATCTAAATATTAAGACAGAAACACTAAACTTGCTGGAAGATAAGTTAGGTAGAACTCTTGAAGATATTGGCATAGGAAAAGACTTTATGAACAAAACCTCAGTAGCACAGGAACTAGCAGAAAGAATCATCAACTGGGATTTCATCCTCCACATTTTTTATTAGTGCATAGTGGTCATATAGGTTAACGAGTTGACTTTAACAGATTTGTGTATGGCTGTATGCTGACCAAAATATTTATGGAGAAAATCAAGAGGGATAAGTCTTTCCTAATGCTTCAAAAGAGAAAATACTTTTATTTTGATGTGATAATAATAATAATATAATAATCATATGATTAGACAATTTGCTATTTAAAGACCCAGTTGGAGACTTCAAAGGAAGAAGACTACCTGACAAAAGGGCTGAGGGTGTTACTAAATAAAAGACTAAAGCAGTAAGTTCACAACTGGAATTGACAGCAATTTTTAAAAGTAATTTTATTTAAATTAGTAGGTTTTGCCTTGAAAATAAATGCAAATTTTTTAAGTCTGTTTTGAAGGAGTGAGGAGGAAGAAAAAAGGAATAGTAACTGGGATATCCATATTTTTTTCTCCCTGGCAGTCAAAATTGCTCAATCTGATTTTTAGACCTAAAAGGCAATAAATAACATTTTGTCAAACACCATGCGCATATATATTATGTATTTTCAGTTTCTATATGATCTTTTGATCAGTAGTATATGTTAGACCAAGAATTAGAGCTTAAATTTTTATAATGAAGTTACTTTTTTGGATTCATAGATGCTTATGAATAAGGAGAAAAAGAACTAGAACTATTTGTCTTTTGTAAGTGTATTAAAATTTTCAGAGAACTTTGTAATAACATAGTTTATTGAATCTGACATTCCCCTATCTATGAAGATGCATGAGAAAAATAAGACATATAACATCAAAATAGAAAATAAGAGTTATTTTGCAAAGAATTCAAACAGTGCCAATACTTTAAACATTTTTAAATGATTATGATATTGTTCTCCGAGGAAACTTAGAAAATTTGTTCAGAAAATGTTTTAGATATGTCTTTTCTATAATAAATTGACAATATTACATGCATCTCAACCTAACAATATAACTTTTTGCTATTTCTCTTCTAAGTATCTTCCCAAAAGAATTAGTTATCATATTATAGTGATACAAGCATACCAATATTAATAGCAGCACAATTCATAACAGTTAAAACTTGGAAGCAGCCTATATATATATATATATATATATATATCCATCAACAGATGAATAGATAAAGAAAATGTCATATTTATACACAATGGATCACTGCTGTGCCTTAAGTAAGATAAACTTGAGCCATTTGTAGGAAAAATGGATGCACTGTGGGATGATAATATTAAGTGAAAAAAAATCAGACACACAAGCTTAAATATGCAAGGTTTCTCTTAAATGAGAAAACCAAATTATAAATAAAGAGCAAAATAAAAGACAGGTAACAGGAAGATAAATCTTTCTCA
Source organism: Heterocephalus glaber (assembly GCF_000247695.1). The sequence goes on along the minus strand of NW_004624787.1, from coordinate 4,458,598 downwards.
AATGTGAAGGAGATCAAGAGATGCAGGGAGGGAGGCAAAGTGGGGAAAGGGGATGAAAAATGGATTAACATGTGTGATGTACATGTGCCAACTCCACGCAAGGAATGTAAACATTATGGACTGCAAACACTTATTAATAAAAATAAAAATTGAAAAAGAATATTTTTTAGGATTTGGAAGAAAAATGCAGAATATCATTGTGCACTTCATAGATAATAGCTACCCACAGAGATCTGGCACACAAAAACAGCAAATGTTGTCTCTTAATGACTTTGTGTTAAGGTTCACCTGATTCAGAAAAGGAAAATCTAAGCTTAATTCTCAAATGGGAAGCATAGATGTTGTTTACATTTAACTTTGATTGTTAATAGTATCTTAGTCAAATTAAAGGATCAAAATGTAAGGAAATGTTTATTTTAAATGAAACATCTTGATTCTTCCCTTTGTTTAAACTAGAAGGTGAAACATTGCTTCGTTTTTTCAACAGAAATTAAACTACTGAAATCAGTGAGGAAAAGGAAAAGGAGAATCAGAGAAATGCCTGTATCAGATTAGAACAGCACTTGTCCATCTACTGGAAATAGCAGGCCCAATCCCATATTTTCTTTATTTAAGTGTCTTCAGGCCTGTTTATTTTCCAGATTTGGCCTTACTTAGGTTTTGCTCTCAGATATCCAACTCTCATGCTCAATCAAAATAACATAAAAGCAGAACAGTGCTACCGCTATATTTATCAGACTCAGTGATTAAGTCTCTGTAGTAAGAATCTCTCTCTTGTATATATCCCATTTTTTTGAGGATAGGTAGACTCAATTAGACAATTCAGGAAGAAATTCTGATTTAAACTATGTCCAGTGCTTATAGTTTTATCTTGAATAGTAATGTAAACTTTTAGAGCTTCTATTTTCTCCTTTCTAAAATAAGGATAGCAATTACCTCACAAATTTGTCGTGAGAATTAAATAAAAATACACATGCTTAGTATTTCTTGTACTGCTCTTACACTAGAATGAGGGCCAGATTCTGACAGGCAACTTGGAAGAGAATCTACTTTTTTGATTAAATATTCCTGATTAAGAAACTTCCTGAAAACTAACATTACTTCAATGGATTGTAGGCCAGGAGACAGATATGAATAGTTGATACTATGCTCTACTAACAAGTGCCTCTTCTCTTTGTCTAATATCCCTTTGATACAATATCTCAAATTGCTATCCTATCCATGGTTCCTGCTTTCCAGAGTCGAGGTTCTTTCTTCACTTTCTGGGGCCTACAGAAAACCTATTCTCAGCCTGGGTCTTGTGTGTCTGAATTCCAGTATAGAAAACACCTCTTCTCTTTGGAAGCTCAGTGGCCCCTTGCAAATAGGCCTGGCTTTCCAGCTTCACCACTTTGCCAGACACATCTGGGCTTATCAAAATCTTCAGCTTAGCCTAAGTTGTATCTGGTTGTCATTTGTCTTAAATACTCAGAGATGATATCAGAATCTGAAGTGCTCCTTTATTTCGATCCCCAACTTCTTTCCCAAATTGCTTTACTTAGTGTGCATTTTTAAGGGAGAAAAAGGGTAAGCGGTAATCCATCTCTTCCTTTTGACTTCTCCCTTAACTTGCTCTAACTTATATCCCAGACCTTTGTTTTCCTTATTTCTTCAGATCCAAGTCTCCCATATGATTTGTCTTTCACTTGGGTTCCAAAAGTTCATCTTACTTCTCCCCAGATGTCCCTTGGGAGTGTGGCCCAAAGTGTAATAACTTGGTCAAGATCATTGATTTATACAATGAAGACAGCTTGGAATGTAGCAGAGCCCATGTAGATGGGAGTACTTGGCACTTGAGCTTAGAGGTCAGGATAGGCTTATTGCTAGGAGCATTTGGTACCATGTGGCCAGCAAGATCTCAACATCACAGCCTCCAGAAGTGCTGTTGTATCTGGGACCTTAGAGTGTGTATTCTTTCTCTGGACTCCAAATTTAATCTTAGCACCAATGATATGATGTAAATAGAATTCTTACAGTTAATATATGTATATTTTTAAGTAAGATGCAAAGAAGTGAGCATATTTCCAACAAAAGAGTCAGCAAGTGATAGAAACTTTTGATCACTCATTCTACCCTCCTATCTCCTATCTCTGCAATGACATGCTTGTCTTTCTCACAGCATACTCAGCTAAGTGATCAATCTCAGTTTGACTCCACATCCCACTAATCAGTAGCTCAGAAATTTTCTTCTATTAGTACTCAGCTTTGCTTATGATAGCCAAATAATTATAGTTTAGAGACAGAGGATGAGGGCCTTAAAATTCAAGTTGATATTTTTATTTGTTTATTTTCATTCTACTTGAGGTATGGGGAATAAAATAATACACAAAAGTATTATGTAAAAATGCTTTAGAAGAACAGGTCAAATATCCTTATCTAAAATTCTTGAGACCAGAAATGTTTCAAATTTTCAAAAGATTTTTAAAAATTTGCATAGACTTTATTGGTTGAACATTCTTACTCTAAAATCCCAAAATCTAGGAAGCTCAAAAATGTAAAACTTTTTGAACAACACATCAATTCTCAACTTCTGTTTTGTTTTGGAGCATTTGAATTTTGGTATTTTGGAATAGGGATGCTCAAATCTGTAGTATTATTTTTCTTTCAGAATTACATTTATATATTAATCAAACTATAATTAAAATTAAAGAATTACATACTTTTACTTTGAAATCAAGGAAAGACTTTTTCATTATGAAACACTATATTTGAAAATGCTCTTTAAAATTAAATCAAGTGCCTTTGAATTTGGTGAATATAATTATATGAATGTCTAATAAAAATAAACTAAGTGGGCTGAAGAAGTCTCAGAAAATAGTATTTAATAGTGATTAAATTTACATTAGATAAATGAGAAGTATGAAGGGAATTTACAAATTCAAAATGGATCACAAAATATGAAGATGTTATTTGTTAAGAGTCCAAATTAATAAATACAAGTTTCTAAATTACTATGCAGATTCCAGGACAATATTTCTTTATTTTGGCAAAATCCATCAAGCTCTGGCTTTCTAGTTACAAAAATGAAGCACAATGACACAGCCGAGCAACTGAATATTCCATGAGTTGGGGACTCACTCTCAGTATGGTCGGTACACGTGCCTTTTTCAAAGTCCAAGAAATTATACTTACTGAAACTGTAAGGACCATTGAAGCTAAACCCCTCCAAGTCTTTTGAATTTCCTGTCCACCTACTTTCTGTACTACCTTAAGGTCCCTTAGCTATTGCACAGCGATGAAGTACATTACTCCCTTTCCACAATGGATCACCAGTGTTTTGTACTGGATTCTCTGTTTAAACCCTCAGCATTACATTTCTGTGGCATATTCATTCTCTATTTTACCAACTCTCCTTTCTTCTAGGCAGAGAATTGGAACAGTTTTTAACTCTCTTACCTCTTCTATCAAGATCTCTTGTAAAAACAGTTCATAAAATTTAATCCATTTAATGGTCTTATTTTATTTTTTATTAACACATGTTTGCAATATAAAGTGATTGCACTCAGCTTGGGGGTTTAATATTTATACATATGGCATCTTGATCACTTTTACATGCCCGAGTCCCTTGTCCTCTCCTCTCCCTCCTTCCCAGGTCCCATTCCCATCTCTACTGAGACTGCCTACCTGTTTCTTAACATGGCGCTATAGCTATATTTTGCTCTTTAAATTATTTATGCTTTGGGCCTCTCATAGAGATATCATGTGAGATTTAAATTTTTTAAAAATGTATTTCACTTAGCATTATGATATATATATATATTTACCAATCATATTTTATTTATTCATTCATCTGTTGTTGGGCATACAGGCTGCTTCTTATTATCTAGTTTTTATTCTGCTTTTTAAATTATCTATAGTTTGGATTTTTTATGTAAGAAAAACCACGTTATTTTTAAACATAGATGTCTGATTTATTTCATATAGCATGATGGTCTGAAGGTGCAACCATTTTTTGAAAAATGATTCAAATTTATTCCTCTTTATGGCTGAGTCATACCCAATTGTGCATACATATAACATTTTTTGTAAGTTCATATGTTGATGTGCATATATGCTGTGCATATATAGCTATTATGAATGATTCTTCTATAAATACGGGCTTTCCAGAATATCACTGTGATACGATATCTTTACCCTCTCAGGAAGATACCTAGAAGGAGAATAACTGACTTTAATGGAATTTCTACTTCCATAATGGCTGTACTAGATTACATTCCCACCAATCATGTTTTTGCCCCAACCTCACCAGCATTTGTTATTTTTTGATCTCTTTATAACAGCCATTCTTTCTGGAGTAAGATGGAATCTCAGTGTTATTTTAATATGCATATTTCTCACAAAAATTGTATTTATTGGCCATTTGTGGGTAATTGTAGCCCTGTGCTCCATTCCAAGATCTGACCACCATAGTTAATTTGGGAAGGGGAGGTTGCAGTGTAATTAGCCTAGCACTAGTTCTCTAACAGCTTCTCTCAGGAATCTCCTGATCCCCACTTGTTTGTCTGCAATACAAATCAGATAGCCACTTTTGCATTTTCCCTCTGAAAGCTTTCTACCTAATGCATTGCCAGATGACCCTCTGTCTCTCTCCACATGCAATCCTTCGCTGCTTGCTCTTGCAGCCCCTGGGCCATAGCTCTTTCAGTGCTCAAATCTGGATCTCCAATCAGCATTGGATGCTTGTTTTTATTTTCCCCCAAAGCTTGCTGCTGCTCTCTCATACATCACTTTCCAGCTTTCAGTTTCTATAATGCTCTGGTTTGTGCATGTCTCACTCACTGTGTTCTTTTTCCCATTGGTAGGGTAGATGATTGGGAGCTGTCTTAGTTACTTTTTTCTCATTGCTGAGACAAAGTACCTGACACCCAAAGTTAAAGGGGAAAGGGTTGATTTAGCTCACAGTTCAAAGAGATTTCAGTTCATAGTTGGCTGGCTCCAAACAGGAGCTCGCAGAGGACAAACAGGCCTCGCAGAGGAGAAAATGGTGTGCACAAGGTAGCAAAGACAACAAGGGACCCTCACCTAGTCTTTCATGTGTAGTGATTTAGTAATCACATGCCCTTGATCCCAGCATCCCACATTCCAGATTCAGTCACCTCTGACTGAATGAGGGATTGCAGGGCCGGGACATCCAGACCCAAACCATAACAGAAGCCTACTCCAGTGGCCTGGTCACCCCTTAAGTGCTGGCTGTGTTTGGGAAACACAATCTCCTCCCGAGATGGTATGTGTGCCATATCTGGGGTTTATGGGGTGCCTTGAACCAGGAGAATTCTGGCTTCCCTTTCTAAATACCTTTCATATGGGATTGTCTTCCACTGACTGTCTCCTTCTATTTGTCTTCTTGTATATGACTTTCTGTACCTGCCTGCCTCAGTATGTACCTGCTTTCCTCCAGTGCACGTATTAGAGCTTCTCTCCCATGCTGCCACCACCCAGTCAGCCACGACAAATCTCCATGGTCATGAATTTCTTAAGGTTCATGGAAAGTCATAGAAAGTTCTCATTTCTCCATCAAATTTGAAAGATAGTTTTGCAGTATATGTTAATCTGGTTTGAAACTTTTTTTTCTTTTAGGTCTTAAAAAACTTCTGCTCTAAGCTCTCTTTGCCTTTAAGCTTTGTGTTCAAAAATCTGCTATAATTCTAGTGAGCTTAATTATAATAAATTATATGTTGTTTTTCTCTAATAGCTTTTTAAATTCTTTGTATGCATTGGCAATCTGGGATGTTCTCTATGATACTGTCCTGTCTTGAGGATGAGCACCACTGCTCCATTGGAGTGAGCCACTCACCAGAATTTGTAAACTCAACATGAGTAAAGGATTAAAGGAGCCAATCTTTAAAAGGAGGCATTAATGCAAAGGAGGATAAAGGAGGAGCTAGACAGATACCCTGATAACAATCAGGGTAGGGGGCTCTGGAAAGATGAAGAACCTATGGGCCCTTTGTTCCTAGGTATTTGTATAGGGAGGCAAGGTTCCTTCCCCCTGCCCAGAACTTTCCACTCCATTGGCTTTCAGGGACCTCTGCCTACATCATCTCTTCCAGTGGTCTACGTGCAAATTCTTTCTGTCTGTTTACTTGTCCCTAAAAGGGCCTTATCTCTAGGGTTGCCAGCTGATTGGCAAGGAGTTGCTTTATTGATGATTAGCTTAGCATTAGTAAGGGCCCATGTGAATACCTGTTGTAGTCTATAATTATATGATGAATATCATGACTCCAGAGTGCATACGTATGTATCTATGCTACATATATGTTAGCGCATAGGATTGAGTACATCTGAATAAGAACTTTCCCCAAAGTTAGTGAACCTTTGTCTGTCCCCCTTTTCTTCTCCTGCATTTTATTGGAGATTTATTTTTATGGAGATTTTATTGGAGATGGGGGGAGCTAATCACTTGCACACTTAGTTCTCTCTGTGCTCTGCCTATGCTCCCCCAGACCCTCGTAAGTCCCTAATACCACCTGTGCTATCTTGTGTCTTTTATTTTTTTTGTTGTTTGTTTGTTTCGGTACCTGGGATTGAACTCGGGACCTTGTGCTTGCGAGGCAGGTGCTGGAACCACTGAGCTAAATCCCCGGCCCTATCTTGTGTCTTTTTAATCTGTTTTTTCCCTTTTCCTACCCCCATCGTTGAACTTGTTCCCATGGGAATTTCTCTAGTAAAGTTTTAATTCCTTCTGGTCAGGATTAGTCAGAAGACATAATGAGGCCTTCACTCTATTTTCTTGTCCACAGACCCCTGCCCCTACAATATGGTATGGAAAAGTACTCTTGACTGTGTCTATTTGGGGTTCTACATGCTTCCTCACTTATATGTTCAATCATTTCCCTATACTTGAAAAGTTTTCTGCCATGACTTCTGTAAATAGATTTTTTTATACTTTTGTATTGTCATCCAATTTTTCTTAAACTCTTACTATCCTTAGGTTAGCTCTCTTTGAGTGATCTAGTAGCTACTGAATCCCTTTTCCATAACCTCTTGAGTTTAAGGAATCTTTGAGTACATGATCTCCTGCATCAACCCCATCTTCTAGTTCTGATACTCTCTCCTCACACTGGTGATTTCTGCTGCCTATACTTTCAAAAATATTCTTTATATCTTGGACTTCTGGTATCTTTTTATGGTTATCTACATGAATAGATCCAACCATTTGTCAATCATGTACACTAAATCTTTCTTTAACCATTTCAGCCTTTGTACAATGACCCATAAAGACTGTCATATATTACTACTGTCAGGTTAGCTGGAACAGGGTTGGTGGTGGGAAGAAAAAGGAAGAGAAAGGGGAAGGGAGTAGATATGGGGACAAGCATAACAAATGACAGAGAAGACATCAAACTCTGTGGATACTAATTTTTATAGCTGAACTTAAGGGCTTGTGGACAGGAGGTTTGAGAGAATATTGGCAGGGGGAGAGGGAGAGAATTGTAATTGGAGTTTGAAGGAAGCTGTGAGAAAGTCAGAACCTGTTAATGTGCTGATAGTTAACTTGTGTCTTAATCTTCTACGCACAATTTCGGTGAGCATCATCCTAGCTTGCCCATGAAAAGTACAATGTAGATTTAGGCACTAGTTAATACTTACTTTGCTTTCACATATACAGGCACTTGCCATATATACGCTTGATGAAAGGAGGAAAGAAAAGAAGGAAGATAAAGAAATAAGAAAAAAATAGAGAAGAAATAAGACAGAGAAAAAACCCCAAACAATTATTCCCCAAACCCATGCAGATTCAAGAATACAAAGTTAATGTGCCCTAACTGTCCTATTTATATTGCAGTAGGAATTTAACCAGTGAGCTCCTCCCCACATGATCAAAGTGAAGAAGCTTTGGCCTGTAACGGAGGGTGCTTTGGGACCGATTTCTGGGTCTGGCTCTTTGCACCTCTGCCCTCTTCAGCACATCAGTGACCAAAGGTGTTTCTTCTTCCAGCCCTCTCAGTCCACAGTTCTCTCTTGCAAGTGTTTGAGCTGGTGCCCTCCTATGATTTGTCCAATTGCCTGCCTATAAGTCAAAACTTTTAGGGATCCAGGTAAACCACGGAAACCGGCTACTTGCTGCAAGCTGCACTCTGCTCACTTTTGACTTCACCTCTGTGAGTGTAGTTCATTGGGGACATTTGCCTTTGTCCTTTTCTCTGATCCCTTCAGTTACACGGAAGGGGGGAGGGTGCAGAGTGGTTGGCTCAGACCCAGCTTTCTGCTGATTTCCGAAGGGCCCTCCCTCTCAGTCTCTGACCTCTGCTCCCTTCCTGCCAGACAAACCTTGCAGCTACTTCTGTCTTCTCCCTCCACAAGGTTCCTGATAAGCCCCATGGGCCACACTTTAGCTAAGCCACTGCTCTCCAGCTCTCTGCCTGAGTGTTTTGCTCTTCGCTCTCCACAGAGGGTCACCCTCCTACCCACATCTCAGTGATTCTTGGGGGTTCCCATGCAGGTGAAGCACAGTGAACAGTGAATAGTGATATGCCACAGGCAAGGCACTCCCTGTGTTTGAGAAAAATGAATGAGTGCTGATTTTGGGGTCTCTCCTGTTTACTTTTTTCTCCCAGGATTTCACCCTTCTCAGTTACTACTGCCCATACAACTGCCTGAGTTGTGGCTTTCTCAGCACTCAAAACCGAGATCCCTATTTAGAATCATGTGTTTGTTTCAACTTTTCCTAGGGCCCAGCAGTCCTTGTTCAGGCACTGCTCACTGGCTTTCGTTTTCTCTGGTGCCCTGGTCTAGGAAGATCTTCTTCACTGGGCTCCCTTTCCCAACAAGGAGGGTGGAAATTTTCGGAGCCTCTTCTCAGATCTGGTCATCTCTGAGATGCTGGGTCCCTCTCCAGGGCACTAGATCCTCTCCCAAGAGACACTGAGTATAAGGGCTGCTGTGGGCCAGGAGTCGTCCATCTTCCCTTTCTAAACCTCTGTTATCCTGCACTTGGATCTGGTGGGTTTCTCTTTCAATTTGCCTTCCTATGTCTGTCTTTCTTTGTCACCTTTGTTTCTGTCTACCTTTATTTTCAGGAGCACATCTTCATAGCTTCCTTCATCACTGCCAAATGTAAGATTTTCATTAAATTTTAAACACTTTAACTGATAAAGTTTTGTGACTCATTTTTTTATTATTACTCAAGATATTTTTAATTTATATTTACATTCTAGACAGAAATTAACATTTTTAATTTCTTATTTTAAACATGTAACAATTCAAATTTATTGATTTTTTAAAATTTAAATTAAAATTTTACAGAGACATAAATGCATGAAAATTGTCCATATTTATGAAATAAAATGTATTTTAATATATGTATGCATTGTGCAATGTTTAAATTAAATATATCTACTACCACGAATATTTATTATTACTTTACTGTGAAAACATTCAAAATCATCTTAGCTCTTTGAGATATACAGTACATTATCATTATCTAAAGCACCCTATTGTTGAACAGCACATGCCTTTTTACTTCTTTTTTTAAAAATTAATTTTATTGGTACATTTTAGATATACAATATGATGATATTTATCATTGGAAATTTGTACCTTTACATGATATAACTTGGTTCTTATTTTTTCCCTATTCCCCTGCCCTCTCTTCAAACCCTCCTCTGCTCCCTATTTACAAAGATTTTATTTCCATTTTTTTCCTTTTCTCATATTAATTCCATTTTCTTCTTCCCTTTCCTCTACCCCTTCCCCCCTTTTCTTCCTATTTCACATTACCTATTATATCTTTTGTTCCTTATTTACACTTTCAGTTTCTCACACCAGAGAAACTATTCAATATTTACACGTGTGTCCTATTTATTTCACTTAAGAGTATCACCTCAATGTACATCCATTTAGCTATAAACGTCTCTAATTTCTCATTCTTTATGGCTGAGTAGTACTCCATTTTATATTTTAAAAAACACACACATTTCCTTATCCAGTCTCCAGTTGATGGGAAATTGGGCTGTTTCCAACTTTTAGCTATTACAAACTGTGCCGCTATGAACATGAGTGCACATATATCACTGTAGTACGATGCTTTTAATTCTTTGGGGAAGATACCCAGCAGGGGAATAGCTGGGTCAAATGGGACTTCCAGTCCTAGTTCTTTGAGGTATCTCCATACTGATTTCCACAATGGTTGCACCAGTCTACACTCCCACCAAAAATGGAGAAGGTTTGCTTTTTCCACACAGCCCCATCAGCATTTGTTTTGGGGGGTTTTTTCTTGATAACAGCCATTCTTTCTGGGCTGAAGTGGAATCTCAGTGTTGTTTTCATTTGCATCTCTTGAATGACCAGTGATGTTGAACATTTTTTCATATGTTTATTTACTATTTCTACTTCTTTTTCTGAGAAATGTCTGTTCATTTCAGATTCCCATTTTTGGATTGGGTCTTTAAATTTAGGAGGTCTAATTTTTTCAAGTTCTTTATATATTCTATATAGTAGACCTTTGTCTGAGAAACAGTTGGTAAAAAATTTTTCCCCACACTATGGATTGTTTCTTCATAGAGTTGGTAGTTTCTCTTGGTGTGCAGAAGCTTTTTATTAAGATGAGATCCCAGTTGTTGATACTTTGTGCTACTTCATGTACAACTGAGGTTTTGTTCATGAAATCTTTTCCTATGCCAATGTCTTCAAGAGTTCTAGAGTTCTACCTAAACCCTCTTCCAGCTGGTTTAGTGTTTCGGTTTTAATATTTAGATCTTTAATCCATTTCAATTTTAGTTTAGTGCACAGTGAGAAAAATAGATCTAAGTTTCCTATTGATAAAAGACCCTCCATTCTTTCCTTCCCTTTATTCTCTTCAGCTTCTGGTAACCACTACTCTTATAACCTCTATCACATAAACATTTTTAGATTCTTCATGAGTGCGGTCATGCAGAACTTGTTTCCATTCATACTATTGTTAATGTCAGTATTTAATTTTTAGTGCTTTGAATAGTATCATACATTATTTATTCATCCATAATTTGATCAACACTTAGGGTTTTCACATTTCTTGGGTATTATGAAGAAAATCTGTACAACTCAGAAAGCCATGAAGCAGAGAAAGAAAAATGCTTCCGAAGGAAGGAGCCAGGGAACAGATATAGTCCCTCTTGTAGTTACTTTCTCGTCTTTCTGACACAGCTATCAACACCCACAATTTCAAAGAAGAAAGGGTTAGTCTAGCTCACAGTTTGTAGAGATTTCAGTTCACAGCTGGCTGGCTCCAAGGCAGGGTGTCACACCAGAAGGGAATGGCAGATGACATGGTAGTGAGAATCAGAGAGCGTGAGTCTCCTCATTTAAAGTCACACAATAAGGGTTCAAATAAAGTTAAATAAAATAAATTCTATACCCTTTGTAATGGTGTATATGAAGATAACAATTCATATCCAAATTTGTCTACAGATTCCATAAAACCTTCTCAGAATCACAGCAAGATTTTTCTTATTTTTTATTTTTGCTGAGATTGGCAAGCTGATATGAAACTTCATGTGCAAATTTGGAGTTAATCTGGCTATACAAACTAACCAAAACAATTTAGAAAACAACATAACTGGAGAATTTACATTTCTCAGTTTCAAAATGTACTATGAAGTTACATTGGTAAGAATGATGGGATCCCATCATAAGGATCCACATACAGAGCAATGTAATGTAACTGAGAATTTAGAAATAAACTCTAATAAAAAAGCATGGAGATTTACAAGGATGTTTAAAAAGTCAATGAAGCCAATGGCTTTGGTGCGCTAAGCATAGTGAAGATAGTAAACTTCTACCTAATTGAACAGAGAAAAAAGCATAAATTAACAGTGTATGACATAAAAGTAGGTGCATCTATACAAAACTAACAAACAATAGAAAAGATAAGAAATATTACATAAAAGCCAGCAAAAGCATAATAATTGACACAGAATGAACAAATTTCTTGAAATACACAAAGTACCCATGATGTGAAAAAACCTCAATAAACACGTCTCCTAAAAATTTTGATGCTATAATTTGTGCCCTACACACACACACAGACACACACACAGACACACACACACACACACACACACAAACTCCAGGTGCAACACTGCTGAATTCTATCAATCCTTTGATGGTAAAAAGATACCTATCCCATACAACAGGTAAAAAAATAGACTAAGACTTCTTAGTAGGTAATATGAAGTCGACATTATCCTGATATCATTACAAGGAGTTATCAAAACATATGGTGAATATTTAAACTAAAAAAAAGAACTTGCTGTAGTAAAAAACACATTGCCAAAGTTTGGGATAAAAATGATCAAAGCAAGAAGGCAATATCTTGAGTATTTTGCAGGGAGTTAATGGCAATGCACTTTCTACTGTGATAAATGTTTTATTTACGTTTTCATCATATTTTGTGATTATAATTCATTGATAAGAAGGCATTTGGCAGCTTCTGGCATGTCCTCATTAACCTTTTTCTCTGGATCAAGTACCATGTGACTTCTGGTTCTTCCCCCAAATCAAAATGATCGTGAAGGTAAATATTTCGAATTGATTCCAGACTTTGAGGCAGCCACCACAGCCCAACTAAAGACACTCACAAAAGAGGACTTCCAGAACTGGTTCAGAAAGTGGCAAGAATGATGGAATTAATATGTTAGAAGTGAGGAGTATCTAGGGCTGGGGATTTAGCTCAGTGGTTCGTTCTGTAGCCTGCCCCACAAGTGCAAGGAACCAAGTTTGATCCCCGGTACCAAAAAACAAACAAAAAAAGTGAGGAGTATCTTGGGGGTTATTAATGGCAATGCTTCTTTTACTGTAATAATTTTTTTAAAAGTAATAATTCATTGACATCTTTATCCCACCTCATACTATACAAATTGCAAGCCATGAAAATAGATGCAAAAGTTAATAATATATTGACAGAAGAGTTGGCTTCCACTAAGACAAACAAGGACCTCCAAAAATCCAGTCCTTCATAAAAGCAAAAACAGCATCGCCATAATTTGTAAGAATCAACTTTTTCACAACTCTAACAATAGGCTAATAGCTTATAATAACCCAATTTAAATTTACGTTTAAACATGGCTAATTCTCAATAAGAATAGCAAGATTTGTGGCATTGAAATCTATTGTATCCCATCTCTTCACTCCCAAATTCACAATACACTTAAAAGCTGTCAACTTAATGAAACAGAACTATGAAAACCAGCAGGATAGCAACTATTATAAGAAACAGTTTAGAATAGCACTGAAAGCTCCATCCCAGAAAATAATCACTACTAGGCCATCTCCATGCTCCTTAGAAAAGCACATTTCACAGGGCTTGTTTTCTATACCACCTGAAAAACTACCCTATGAAAAATTCCCTATCTTAAAAATACTGATGGAAAAAAGCTAGGGATTTAGCTCAGTGGTGCCATGTCTGCCTTGCAAGCACAAGGTCCTGAGCTGGATCCCCAGTGCTGGGAAAAAAAAAAATGATGGAAAAAAAAATCAATGAAGTGGCAATTACTCATTGGTGCAAACAAGAAATAAGAGCTGGTTAAAAGCAGCAAAGCAAAACAAAACAAGTTGAGAAGGAAAATCCAGGAATAGGCTGTCCATAAAGGGAGGGCTGAGCTCTGACATATTGCTGAGGCCTAGAAGGCCAATACATGTTCAAGGCCATGCTCATGCTCAAGAAAGAATTTTTTAAAAGCCCCAATCTCACTTCTGGTTGACCTTGAGGCTTCACATAAATAGGAAGTAAAGCTAAGAGAGAATTGTGAAAGCCTTTAAGCCATGCACCAATATACATAAAGAGCCCTCAGCAAGGAAGAAAGCTTATTAGCTCAAGGAGTTAGAGAAAGTGTCTATTTAATCATCTGCCAAATACTAACCTGAGATGAGACTATAGTGGCCAAAAAGAACAAATCAAAATACAGACTTTATAGAATTAGTCTAGAAAAAGCACTTGACAGATCAATGTCAGCAAACCCAAAAAAGACACACTGGTGAGGCTGGGTGAAGGACAAGTAGAGGAAATTTGATTTTCATATCTATTTTATTTCCTTATTTAAAGTGTCCAACATTGAACAAAATCATGCAAAGGAATAGAGTAGTTTGTCCCATATGCAGAGAAAAGAATGCAGTCAAAAGAAGTTTTCACTAAAGAAGCCAAAATGTGGAATTACTAGGCAAAATTTTAAAAACATATAAATATATTTGAAAAACTAAAATAAATTGTGAATACAGACTTAAAGGAAAATATGACAAAGATATTTAATCAGTGGATATTGATGAAGAGATATAATTTGAAGTAAAGCAAAAGAGAGCCAATTAAAATTCTTGTACTTAAGATAAATACCTAGAATTTAAAAACTTGCTAGGTGGTCACAACAGTAGAGCAGAGGTATCAGAGAGGAATCAAGTGAACTTTAGAATATTCTGTAACATAAATTCAAACAAAAGGGAGTAAAAGAAAATGGACAGCACTTTGGTTTCAAGGGATACTATTTCACATATTAAATATTCACAATGGGAGCTCAGAAGGAAAATGTTATAATAAAGAGAAATGGTTACTTGAAAAATCCCAAAAAACTTGATGCAAAACATGTTACATGAAAGCAGATTCAATGAACTCCTGATATGATAAACACAAAGACATCTAATCCCAGACACATAGAGTCAAACTGTCAAAAGATAAAGAGGGAAATCTGGACGTAGAAAACACAAAACACCACATGTTGTATGAATTTGTCTATAAAAAATGTCCAGTCTAAACAAGTCTTTGGAGAAATTGGCTTAGTGGTTTCTAGGCATGTGGAGAGGGTGGAATTAATTGGCTTAAGGATAGGAAAGCAGAATATGTTCAGGTTTTTTTGGCGAGGTGCATGAAAATATTCTCAAATTAGAGAGTTGTGATGCTACAGAAATTTGTGAATATACAAAACAACACATTGAGTTCTACCTTTGTAAAACTTACATTTCATGGTTCTTAAATGATATCTCAATAAGGTTTAAAGAAAAGATATATTGAAAATTGCAGTACAGAGTATATTGAAGGAAGATATGCTTTGACCAAGGAGATTGTATCCTAAGGTAGTCATTTCCCCAAGTCTAGAGCTTCAATTTTATCAGTAAAGTAAGATCTAGTAATATTCTTGTCTTAACATGTGAGATACTTATACAAAACATGGTATGTATTTATGAAACCACAGCAATAAATTAATACTTAATGTGACAGAGAACCTTAAGTATTTACCAGACAATTAGAAAAATTATACTAACAATAAATTTTTTATGTCCTTAGTAACTTTTCCACCAATCACCAAAAAACTTGAAATGACCAAATATCCCTCAATAAATGGATACATATGCAAACACTAGTATCTCCACATATAAGATATTAAAATTAAACTACTCATACACACTTCTAAGTGGATTTACCTAAAACACATTGTGATAATGAAAATATTTATATGCCAAAGCCCATATACCATATGATTTGGTGTGGCATTTTGGAAAAGACAAAATTAATGTGAAAGAAAACATGAATGGTTATTAGGGGCCAGAAGTGGGGGCAGTTGTTAAATACAGCAGAGCTCAAGGGGAATTTTGGGAATCATAGAACTGTTTCTTATCTTCATTGTAATAGTAATTAGGTGCTTGTGAAAACTTAGAGAATGTTATACTGTATGTGAATTATATCTTAATAACCCTGAATAAATTGAACACATGAGCAAACAGATGGATAAATAGATGGACAGATGGAAAAAATAAGTGTTTTTATGCTTGTTTAATTTTTGCATGGATAGCTGTCAATCATGTAAAATATATTCATTATGCAACCAATTTATCTCTATTTTCCTAATTATCTTCAGCTCTTGAAGGCAGGTATCACAGAGGAAAGTAGCCATGGGCATGTTTCCTAAGAGTAGGTGCCATCACGGAGAATGGGAAAATTTTGGAGCTCTGGATATTCCAGGGAGTTCTTACATAAATGAGGACATTACAGAAAGAAGAAACCATCACAACTTTATTCTGGTGCCCCCTGAAAGCTTGCTATTTGCAGCTTACATAAATACCAAATGAAGCTGCCCCATGAGGATGAAGAGAAGGAAGCTGAGGTACTACTACTTTTTCTCTCCTCCACCCTGGCCTTCTTTTTGAAGATATTATTTCTACCTCTTCTCATTCATATTTTTAGAACCTTCTTCCTAATCTATAACTTATAGCCACAACATGAAACTAATATCATGTACAGTACCTGTCTTAATCTTGAGTGTGAACTATTGCAAGGTGCCCGTCTGCCTCATTCTCCAGCTCCATGTACCAAAATAACCTCCAAAGCTAAAAGGAACAAAAGAAATCTGTAAGGTTTAATAACTGATAAGCAAAGGAATGTAATTTCCAGAGAGCTCTGGAAAGCAATGGGGAGTAAAGTAGTATTACAATGAAGATATCTTCAAAACAACATTCTATTAAGGATCCCACTTGAAGGATGCATCCTACTGGATGCAGCCTCATTTATCATCTCCTTACTCATCCACTTATGAAAAATTATAGTATTAAAAAGGCTTATTGTTTCTTGTAGCTATGAAGTCAGAAAATCAATTTGTGAATCATAGCAAGTAATGGTAAGCACTAGCAATGAGGCAGTTTTTGAGCCTTTAAGCTTCTTTTTACCCACTCTTAATGGCATCGGAGAAGTAGGAAGCTGTGGATCAAAATAATATTTTTATTCGGAGTAGTTTAGAATAAGTCTTCCACTTTAAAAGACAGGAATTTCTCTAGTGCATTAGGTAGCATGGAGTTTTCTTCATAATAAATAAGTTGGTCCTAAGCAAAATTAAAAAGATAAAATTGGTGATTTTTGCCTTTCTCTAAAGTGCACTGCCATGGTCTCCACCTACAATGCCTCCACCAATCTTCTGTTTCAGAGGGGAGGTTCTTAGAAAGTGATGTGCTCACCAGCCCAGAAGTTCTTCAAACCCAATTATTTCAGGATTTTGTGGAGGCTTCATCACATAGGTATGATCAATTATTAACTCTGTTACCAGACCCTCTCTCTTCAGAGGATAAGGGATGATGAAGTTTCCAACTTTCTAATCTCAGCTCCATCTCTTTGGTGACCAGCCCGAGCCTAAAATTAGCCAGAGTCCTCAAACCACCAGGTATCTCATTAGCATAAAAAAGAGACACTGTCCTTACTCTGAGATTCCAAAGGTCTCATAGGATCTCCTGTTGGGTACCCAGGACTAGGACTAAAAGTTATAACAAAAGCTGATTCTAACAAAAGATTTAAAATTGCATAATATAACAAAAGATGGTGCACTCACTCATATTGAAATATTGTCTGTAGATATTGCAATTGGATGAAAAGCAGGGTGTAGTTGTGTTTAAGCAAGGTGAGCGTGTAGCAGGCAAATAGACATGCTCATCTGCACATCAAGTCTAAGTTATTGCTAATTGCCACTCCTGTAATTCCACCACCACTGGAGAAAAGTCACAATCTTTGGAACTGAGTCTATTTTGAAATAGTTCAAATACTATAGATTAAACACTAAGATCCCTAGCTCCAGTTTAACCAAAGCAAATTTCTGTAATTCTAGCTACTCAGTTCAGCTCAGCTGTCATCAGTCACACCACTCAATTCTGTTCTGAACTTGTGCCATTCTAAACTGTTATGTGCTTCTATAGTCCAAGAAAAGACAAAAATACAAATGAGACGGGCAAAAGAGAAAGGTCTTATCAAACTGAATTTACAGAGTATGAAAGTATAGAACAGTTAACCAAGTAAGGGCCCTGTTCCTAAGGGCCCTGCCAGGGTATATAGAGCGTTTGTGTATGTGTTTCCATGTGGTTACAACATGCCAATGTTTAATGCTATAAGATTTGACTTTAAATTCATCGCTCACTAGACATCTGTACCAAAAATTGGATCTGCCACCAGAGTTTGTGAGGTGAATTTGATGTTAAACTATTAATGAAATAAAACACTAGTTCAATCTAAAATGATAATTACATTTTCTATCCATTTTGAAAAATGTAAAGTCTACTTTATTATTCTTGGGCTCTACATCCTAAAATTTAATTATGTATTTTTGAGTTATCAAAATTGAGACAAATAATGAAAAACCAACTGAGGTTTTGAAATAAGGTTCCTATACTGGTGCTTAAGGTACATGATCAAATTTTAAAAGAATTTGGCAGTATGTAAGTCTGATGGTAGAAGGGGGAGGGGTCTCTCTGGAGTCTCTTTTATAAGGAAGGGCACTAAACTCATCCATAAATACTCTGCCCTTATGGGAAAATCACTGCTCACTTTTAATACCATCACCTTGGGAGTTAGGATTTCTCCAATGAGAAGGTGTGGGGGGAGGGGAACTGAAACACACCATTGTATGCTAGGTTTGGCTATTGAACATTGCTAACTATCTAGTTAATGCTTATATAGTTATATTCAGATTATAGATTTCATACAGTTTTGTCTCAGGGTTAAAGCAATAAAAAACTCAACCATTCAGTGCCTAGTCAGAAATTTCCAAGGCCTGTGGAGAAATGCTTTGCTTAAAACCATTTCATGTTAGTATTTTCACTAGATTGTATAAGTCTGCAATAAAGCTAATGCTCCAGATACCTCTAAAATGCTGTTTTCCAATATAACATTTTCCAGCACATGGCTCCTTGATATTGTACCCAGGGCACATCCAAAGCTTAGATAAGAGCCAGATATCCCCTCAAAAGTGATAAACCAACTAAGAATTGTTCAGTGTCTATAACGTACCTATTTCTTTGTTAGTCACTCTATGCAATAATATTGAAGAAAATTTTAGTTATTTGTTTACTTGACTGTAATAGCCTCCAAACCCTTTCTTTGCTTCTACATGGAACATTCCCCACTCCCTATATGCTGTTTTTTTCAGAGTATAAAGAACTATCCTTTATGAATTATATGCAGTTGAATGACATGAAGTATCTGTCTGTGGAAATACTTTGATACCTGCATTCCATTTCTTATGTAAATCCCTAAATTAGTTTGCTGTGAAAAAACAGTATAGATGAATAAGCAGGGTTTAAGTGTCATCTAGGGTAAGACAACAACGGTTGATGAAACCAGCCAAAGGTAATGCTTTGATTTTTGCCTATTTGCAGAAGAAATGAATAAAGAATTTGTAGGAGATTTTTCTAGGAGAAAAGTCTTTCTGGGGAATTTTTTTCCCACGTTTTCACCTTGGAAAAACTCTAGTCTTCTATAACAAAATACCATAGATTATGTAATTTATGAATAACAGATACTTATTTGTCACAGTTCAGGAGTCTGGGATGTCCAAGATCAGGCCTGCAGGAGATTCTGAATCTGATGAGCGCTCAGCCTTTCCCTCTTAGACAGTGCCTTCAGTATGTGCTCATCTGAGGCAAACACTCCCTTTGGCTTCCTTTAAGAAAGCACAAATTCCATGGATAAAGGTTGCAATTTCACGACCTATCCCCCTCCTAAAGGCACCACCACTTAATACTATTAAACTGGGGATTAAGTGAAGTATTGTTAATCTGGGAAGAGTACTGTATACGAACATTTGCACCACAACAGAGGGCCATACCACTGACACTTACATTTTTCTTGCTAGGTAGCTCATCGTGAGCTCTGGCTCATACTTAATCCTCTCTTGAAAATATTCTCACAATCAACAAAGAATTTTCATTTATTTGGGGTCAGAAAATGATTCTAAACATAAGGACTAGGGCTAGTTTTGTCAATGGAAGTCACTGAGCACAGAAGATGCTGAAGTATGGACATCAAACCCAGAGGGAAAGCAAATTGTCAAAGCTCATCTTCACGTGACAGTACTTACTTTAAATTACTTTAAAAGTAGATATGACCGGACTTCCTGTGAGCTGAAGTAAGCCAAAAATGATAGCAAATTTGCATATCATCCTGCTTTTCCACCAAGAAACCATTCAGAAGGCAAGGGATCTCATCAACAGACTTGTTCTCGAAGGACTAGTTAACAAAAAGGAATGCTTCCTAGATTTTCCAACAATAGGGAACTCTACAGGGAGGTCCTGTGGCTACTAGCTTTTCTGAGCATACTGCAGAAGAGAGGCACAGGGAGGGTACAGCGGAAAGGCTGGCAGTGAACTAACTACACCTTAGCGACAAAACCTTCCCATAGTCTCCTACTTTCTTATGATCCATGTAAACAGATTCTCACTTTGGAGGTAAAGGATAAAAGACAAACCCTTAGTGCTTTCTGATGGAGAGGATATTTGAAGATAAATAATTACATTGGGAAAGTAACCAAGATAATTATAACACCTTGAGGTTACATACAGAAAGTAAATTTTAAACTGGCAGTGAGAGAAAAACAACTATATAGTTGATCTGTGCAGAACAGAAACTGTTCTCTGCTCCAGGAAGATGGGGGTTTCGAGGCAATGGTAAGTGTAGCCATTGGACTTGCCCAATGACCTCCTCTGCTCAGAAATCACAGCAAGGCATTGTCCTGCTTAACCCTCAAAGGCTTCCTTTTGTATCTGGAATAAACTCAAAATGCTGCCACACCAAGAAAGCCTATCTCATATTACTCATTCATCGTGTTTCAGAAGTCTGACTTACTTTAAGATAATACAGTGGACTAAACTTGATTATATCTTAGGAATTCAGCACTTCTTACTCCTTTCGCATGCAGTAGTCTTACCCCAGAGCTCTACATGGCTAAGCTCTTATTGTGGCTGTCTCAGCTCAGAACACACTTCATTGGGAAGCCTTTCCTAACAATTCTATGTAAAGTTCCTACCACTCCAGACCTCTTTCTATGAAATCATTATGCCTTATTTTTCTCATATACTGTAGCCTGCTCCTGAACTATGAGGTCTTTTTGTTACTTGTCTGTTATCTCTTTCCGTTAATAAATGCAAATGCATGAGGTAAAGAAAGATGTCTCTTTTGCATCTTAATTGTTGTTATCATTAAAACCAAGCCTACAAGATTATAAATCACAGTAAAATTTATGGAATGAATAAATCATTTTTATTATGATAAATATTACATTTTCATCAAATGCTATTCTGGGTGTTACCTTTAATAGAACATCTTAAAAATTTTCTACTTTAGAAGTATCTATCAGAAACTTCTCATGCTACTATATAAAAGGGCAAAAATATACACTGCTCAAGTGGGGATGGATAGGAAAAATAATGCGTAGAAGTCATTTTTATAAAGGAAAACAATGTACCCCTACAGGCAGGATGTGGAATGTGTTTTTTACAGCTTTTAGCTATTAGAGAAGTAGATTTATTTCATTAGTGGCCTCACTTAACGCCATTACCTTTCATCGAATGCTTTATCTTCTAAAATTGCAGTTTCCTCTCAGTGAGACTCTAAGATCAACCATGTGATCTTAACAATCATGTGGTTAAAGAGACATTTGTAATTATCATGAAAGCAGAGGCTTGATAAAAGTGTGTTTATTTGTATGGACTATTGGGCTTAGCTGCTCTTATACATCTGCATCTTTATGAGATCATACTAGAACCAACTGAAGAAAATTGGATACACATAAAGAATAGCTGAAGTCTTTCTAAACCAGCCAACAGCCAGCTATTATTGCAATATATAAAGTAGCCCAGCCCCAAATTAAAAACTCATATCTCACTGCAAAAACAAAAGATAGCCCACCTAAACTCAGAAGAAGTCCCCAACTAATCTGAAAATTCGTATATTTTGTATTTGCTATGCAGTGATTATTTTAGCATATGTTAACTGAGATAGTAGGTAACTCAGTGAGTAATTAAAGGACCACTCATATCTCCCTCAGATTTGGAAGTTTAACTCCATCTCTCCAAAACCACGTATTTCCATTGAACATAAGACACAAATGAGTCTGCTTATTTTTAAGTTGTTAGCAAAATCTATGGAGCACTGCCATGTACTTTCTATATAACATTAAATTCAATCTTTGTGTAAGTACTTAAATGAGGGAATTGAGGGTTTTAGAGACTAAGTACTTTTCCAAGTATTCTCTTAATAGTAAATAGTGGATCTAAGTAGACTCAAACCAAGGGAATATAAGTCCACAGCCTATGTTCTTACTCACTGGGTTTTTCTCTTTCATATTCATAGCCATTGGGCAGAGTATCCTGAAGATAACTCAAAGTCAACATGTGCAGTGCTGAACTTATCCCTCCCGTAGTCTTTAACAAACCTGTCTTCCTGTTTTCTCTGTAATTGTGTGTTTCCCAGAAAGTAAGACCCAACCAGAAGCTAAGTGTTGTAATTACATGGTGATGGCCTGTGTCATGCAGAAGGTCAGACCTCACTGTTCTCTTGTTTGGTGGGTGCTCTGTAAGGCAGGTAAGGCAAGGTGACTGGAGTGGCATTTTTGATCTCTAGTTTTCAAGGCTGGTTATATTCCAGTTAGGTCTTATTTTCAGGGAGACACGATGTGTTGCTGTCTTGTCAGTAGAAGCCCCAAATAAAAATAAGGCCACATCCTAAAAATTTTTGTCTGCCTGCTTGCTTCTACATTAACTAGTAATAAGATACTGTTAAATTCTTACTATCTCAACTACTTTGTCTTCTACATGTCTACTGTTAATCCTCCCAAATAAAATCTCACCATTTATTATACCTTCTGATTTAAGTCTCTGTTGCCAATCTGGTATCCTCTTCATTTTCCATGCTTATACTTGGATAAGCTCTCTGAAATCCAACTCCCATCCTCTCTCTTCAAGATGCTTGAATGGCTCCCCATAGCCCATAACCTTTTGTGTATTTAAAGTCCTTATCATACTCTTTAAAACCCCTTCATGTCCTGGTCTGTTTCTTGCCTTCGGTATTCTGTTTGTCTGTCTGTCTGTCTGTCTGTCTGTCTATGTGTACATTTCCCCTAAAATACCCCATATTCAGCTGTTCTGAACTAACTCTAGTCCTCTATACCACACTTTATAATGGCTCCATTTCTTTGAATTTTCTGACCCACCCCCACCCACAGACACACACACAATTTGGGTGGGACAACTTCTCTCAACCTTGTTGCTTACCTGGTGTGTATTCTTCAAAACTGCTCATACTTCACTTCCTAGTGGAAGACTGGAAAATACATTTACCACTACCCTAAATCCTCTGTCCCACCTTGTCAGGCAGTGAGAAAATCATGTCTCTGTTATGGCTCTTATCGCATTATACTGTCATCTTTGTTTTTCCTGTCTGTGTATCTGCACCAGTTTGAGAGCTCTCAAGTGCAAGCACATGCCTTGTTAATCATGGTCTCTTCAGCATCTGGCACACAGCGGATATTCAATGAATACAATCTGGAAGAAAGAATGAATAAATGTTTGAAGCACTTCCTTTATTGTTCCTATTCAGTCTAGGAACAAAATTCACTTGGTTAAAGAGATTTTAGGAAGGAGTTCTCCAAAGGAAAAAAAAAAAGGGATTTAAGTGAAAATGGTAATTAAATTTTTTAAAATGTATGTGAAGGTGTTGAATATGGCAAAACAGATTCTAATGAAATCTTACCTTACCCTTCACGTAAGATGATTTTCCCTCGAACAAACTGTAAAATTAGACATAACCTTGTCTGACACATGATACGAATTTACTGTATTTCTCTTTCCTTTTTATACATTAAAGATTCCTTGCCACTCTACAGAAAAAATAAATTCTTCCCTTTCATACAGAATCACATGGAGACTTTGGTTATGTTTTGTCTATTGAAAAGTCAATTTTATTAAAAAAAAACTCCATGGGATATTTATACATTGACAACAACATGTATTATTAGGAAACAAAGGCAAACTCATTTTTAAAACTCATTCTGAAAGCCTAAGCAGAAAATAAAAGGATTATAGCCAGGTCTTTCTTTAATTTGACAAGATAATACCATATAACATAAAATTTAAGTATTTAAATTAAGCATTTACTTTGAGCCTTCTCCTGTGCTATGCTTTTTAGAAGTTTTACCAACCATGGAAAATATGGTCCAGCCATTGCTTTATAAGCAAAACTAAGAATCATTTAAATCTAATTAGTCCATGTATTCACTTCAGTATTATACTCTGTAACACACTTTATTCAATTCAAAGTAATATGGAAAGAAGAATGAAGAAAACCTTCAAAGGTGGTTTTTAGAGCTAAAACATTTTTCAGAGATATTAATATTTATATATTTCAACTGCACCTTAAACATGAAGAGATTGAGCTTTCTTATTTTTTTAACTTCATTTATATCATATATTGCAATTCTCTGAATTCTGTAATCACATCAAATAAGGCCTAAAGATGTATCTAAAAAATAGTCAACAGAATGAGCTGAATTGCAATATGAAGGCAATGCTTGATCATTCAGAGATAACGTGTCTCCTCATATCTGTGGCTTTCAAGACCTTGATTAATAGAAATACATATGTTAATTTTTTGCACTGAGGTAAGGGCAGCAGGAAAGTTGTTTTGAAGAAAGGATATAGTACTGCGTACCCTTCAAGCTACTTGCTATAAATCTGGACTAATTACAGCCAACTCTGTACATAAATAACACTGAAATTCATGTTCTATTTATCTTAGGTTCATCAAGTATCCATTGCAGAGGAAAAATATTGAGGTGAACAAATAAAAAATGTCAGACTTATAGAAAAAAGAGTTACGGTAATATTATAATGTGATTTTTCTTAGTACATGTTTTGAATACATAATTCACTGTGGGTAGTTGGAATGTGCACATGACAAATCTTAATTCTTTTTATGTCCCATTTCCTCCCTCTCTCTCTTGGTCTCCTCCCCATTTGCAAAACATCTATCTCCCTACTTCCTATTATCTATTTTGTTTTGCTCTTGAATTTATTTATACTTTGAGTTTCCTGTATTAGAGAAAACATATAATACTTAAGCTGTGAGCTTGATTTATTTCACTTAACATTATAGTTTCAAGGTGCATCCAGTTTCCTACAAATGACTCAGATTTATCCTTCTTTGTAGCAGAGTAGCACTCCATTATCCATAAATCTCATGTTTTCTTTATCCACTTATTTGTTGATGGGCATACAGTCTTCTAAGATTTATCTATTATGAATTGTGCTGCTATAAACATGGGTATGTGTGTATCATCGAAATACGATGTTTAACTCTTTTGAGAAGATACCTACAAGAGAAATAGCTGAGTTAAATGGAATTTCTATTTTTGGTTTTCTGAGCAATCTCTATACTAATATCTATTGTGGTTGCACTAGTTTATATTCCCATCAACAACACAGAAGAGTTCCTTTTTCCTTGCAGCCTCATAGCATTTTATCGTCTGATTTAGTGATGATTGACATTCTTTCTGGAGTAACATGGAATCTCAGTGTTGTTTTAATTTATATTTCTCTAATGTCCAGAGATGTTGAACATTCTTCATGTATTTATTGGCCATTTGTATTTCTTCCTTTGGGAAATGTCTAATCATTTGGTTGCCCAATTTTTTATTTGCTTTCTGATTTGGAGGTCTAATTTTCTTGAGGACTTTATATATTCTAGATATCAGTTCTCTGTCTAAGGTGTAGCTTGCAAACATGTTCTTCCCCATTCTTTAGGTTGTCTCCACTCTTTTAGTATTCTAGATCTATAATTTGATACAACAAATAATCTAAAATACGAGGTGCAATAAAAAATATGGTAAAAGTTTAATATAAAAAAATTTACAGGAAAAGACACACTACCATTGACCCCCCTCAAAGTACCCCTCTCTTTGAACACACTTATTCCACCATTGTTAACATTTTCTGAAGCAGTTTTGAAGTCTTCCCTTTTTTGTGGAGTATTGAGAGGTAAGCAAATTTTAATCACTTTGTCTACTATGTGTATTGAAACCATATGATAACACTGCATTTAAGCAAATCCCTCATTTGTGTAAAATATACCATACAATGTGTGAATGGGGCTAAATTCTACTATTTTGATCATATTCCTGTGGAGAAGTATAAAGTAGTGGAAGAAAGTGGAGGTTCTGGAAAACTTTGCATTAGACTTAAATGTCACAGATCCACCAGTTAATGGCTTTAATCTTCCTAAAACTCACAGTTACAGTGAAGTTGTTCAGTTGTACTTGACTGAGCTTGGCAGAATCAGATGCACTTGGAACATATGTTCCATTACACTGAAAATCTGCAATGTAAATTAAGTTGGAAAATCTATATTATATTGAGACAAAGAACCTGTGGGCTTCAAGCATGGCAGATACAGCCACAGTTGGGATGTGGGGGCTTGGGGTGTAGCATTGCAAGGCCCTGGGTTTGAGCCTCAGTATAACAGAAAGAATGAAAGAAAGGAGGAAAAGAAAAAGAAAGAAGGAAATGAAAAAGAAAGAAAGAAGCAAAGTAAAAAAAAGAGAAATAGAGGGAGAGAAAGAAAACAGAAAGAAAGAAAGGAAAAGAAAGAAAGAGAAAGAAAAGAAAGAAAGGCTCTGAATTTAAACTACCCACATTTAAATTTTAATTCTTCTACTCATTATCTGTGCCTTTGGGTAAGTTACTCTTCCTCCCAGAGCCCCAGTTCAGGGATAGTAATGGTAGCCATTTTGTAGGATAAGAACTGAATTAGAAAATGCAATAGAATGTTTATAATGGTGGTGAATCAATGCATACTAATTATAGTGATACACAGAGTATAACAATTATTTTTTTTTTAGTTTCAAATAGTAAGTGCTGAAGCCATGAAAATACATTTTGAATTCCCTCAAAGCATTCAGCATCACTATTAGAGAATAAGCCTTTTAGTCCTTCTTTAGTAGAACTTATAAGTTAACATTGATACTCTAAAGTTTACCACAGAATTTTCTTCCCATGTAATTATCTTACATAACCCAACCTTCTCCTCAGCACTTTCGTTTGTCCCCTCTTAAGGAACTATCCCATTTTCGACCACTCCTTCTTGACTTTCATTTGTTCACAGCTTTGGCAGCATACAGAAGGTGCTATTTAACCCTTTGGTTTCAATTATATGGCTTTTTATTCTATTATAATGTTTTGGAGCAGAATTTACTCAATCAGCCATACTTAAGTATTTCAGGCATTAGGCAGAATCAGTGTGTATCAAACAGACTTTTGTCATTTCAAGGCCATTATCTACTACTTTAATACAGAAACCCCCTCTTCTGTTCAGGATTGTACCATTTACCTTCTACCCAACCTATCATCTGCAAAACTACCAGCCATATGGCCTTGCTGTTTAAGGTCTTCAACATCAGGCCTGCAATTGTTTTTTGCTTACCTATATCTCAGAATTATCACAGATGCATTTTAGGTCAGGGGTAAATCTGATCATTGATATTCTTCTCTATCTTATCTCAGACATCTTAACCATCCTTCTAAATAGGGACCTACACTTATAGTCATGTTGAGGGCCTCACCATTCATTCTATAAGAATGCACGAAGTATTTACTATGTGCCAGGCTCTTCTGAGCATACTGCAAAAACTCAGACATTTTAAAAATCCCTCTTGGAATCTGCTTCCACTGAGGGCTACCCTAACAAGGGTTTCATACCCTTTTTCCACGTGTGTTTGCTTGGTGAATCTTTGTTATTTCTGCATAGCTAATTATGCCTTAATTTTTTTCAAGTGTAATGCTTCATTTACATTGACCTCACTTTTCCCCTAGATTCTGTACTATATCAATTCTTTACTTACTGTCAATATTTCCTGTCTTTGGACTACTTCCAATCCACCAATTGACTGATTAAGTTTAATTTAAATTCAATATTCCTTTCCCTGAATACTGCTGGAGAAAATTACAAAACTAAGCTAACCATTGAAAAATTAAAGCATATAGGTTTTAGGTAGGGTTTTCGTGGAGCATGGCAGATAATTTTCTAACCACAGTTTTAGAATTTTAAAATATTATTAACTGTATCATTCTACTCAAAGACCCTACTAGTACTTCATTTCGTTTTCTTTGAACAAATGACCCTTTATATTTTTCAATAATATTAAATCACTCAACAGTAAATTCATTTATTACCTACAGTCATTTATACCTTTGTCCCCATACATTCTCTTCATTTACTTAATGTGTATTTATTAAAAACTTTCTGTCTTTCAAGGTATATTCTTTTTTTTTTTTTTTTCTGGTACCAGGGATCGAACTCAGGACCTTCCACTTGCGAGGCCGACATGGCACCCCTGAGCTATATCTCCGCCCTTCTATCAAGGTATATTTTAACAGTTTGTGATATATCAGAGGATAAAACTGACAGAAGTGCCTATTCTTATGTAACTTATATACTAGAAAATGAAACAGTAGGGCCGGGGATTTAGCTCAGTGTTTTCGCCACCTGCCTCACAAGCTCAAGGTCCCGAGTTTGATCCCCGGTACCAAAATTTAAAAATAAATAAATAAAATAGTAAGCAATTTCCATGATGTACATACCTCTATATACATGTTTCATGGTCATTAGTTACTGTTATATAATATTAGGATTATGGATATATATATATATGTATATTCCACAGACATACAATTTAGCAGTCTACAAGCTCTGTTTGCTCATGAATATACTTACTCTGCTACAATCATGTTTCAAGAAATACAAATGTTGATTTGTATCAACTCAAATATGGCACATTCTTTCTCTCTTGCCATGCTCCCATCACTCCCTAACATGCCACACTCTGACTGCTTCATTAATTTATATTCCCCTTTTGGTCTTTCAGTCACTTTTTTGGAAATTTGTACCTTGACTTCTGGATCCGACAGTAGACTAGGAAGGACTTTTGTTTTGCTTTGTTTTTTGGTACCGGGGATTGAGCTCAGGACCTTGCGCTTGTGAGATAGGCGTGGTCCCACTGAGTTACATCCCTGGCCCAAAAAGGATTTTTGAAATTGACGAACATATTTGTTACATTATGAACAAAAATTTCCAAATTTGGGATTCAGAGTCACTCAAATCTAAAATGAGGGACAAATTGTCCTCTGATCCAGATAGAATCATGGCCCTACCTTACTTTATCTAACCCTTATAGGAAACAATTTCCATCTCCAGTTAAAGAACATCTGTCCATTGAACAGCAGAGTAAAAATTAAATGATGATGTGAGTTGCTTTTTAGCAAACTAATAATTCTTCAAGGAGTGGCTCAAACATAAAGTATTCTGTGAGAGTTATATCCTGTTATTATGTTTGCACCTAAACACGTGTGTGTGTGTGTGTGTGTGTGATGTTATTATGAATATACAACACTTCAAGTTCTTCTATCCCAAGACCCTTTGTTTAACAAGGGCCCAGAAGTGATCTTGTGCTCTTACATTGCAATGCTTCATACTTCCTACCCACTTCTTTAGCATAACATTTTAGAACAAGGCATATTACATGAACTAAATTATCTATGGGATTACCAGTGATGTGAAATTCTGAAATGAAGGCTCTTTCTTTGGCTAACTCAGAAAGATCCTTTCTTAAAGATTTGGAAAGGAAGAGATAATCATAGAGATAAGAAAGAGACATAAATGCTGAAACAAAGATAGAGATCTGGAATGAGGAGAGAGAAGACTAAGGAAAAATGCTATTTATACTTTCAAGAAAAGAAAAATGGGTTATTGAGAATTTTTAATTTTATTTCACTATAGTAGAAGCACTTAGTGTAATATCTACTCTTTTGGCAAAATTTTAAGTGTGCAATACAATATTGTTAACACTGAGGACAATATGTATAGCAGATTTCTAGGACTTACTCATCTTGCCTAATTGGTACTTCATTTTCATTAATTTGCAACTCCCCCTTTGTCTTTCCCCTCATCCCTCAGCAATCACAATTCTACTCTGATTACATGTATTAGACTACATTACATGTATTATCCCATCATATAAGTGGAATTGTGAAGAATTTGTTTTTTCTGTGACTGGCTTGTTTCATTTGTATAATGTCTTCATGTTCATCCATGTTATAGCACATTACAGAGTTTCCTTCTTTTTTAAGGCTTGATAATATTCTATTGTATGTATATGTCACTTTTTCTTCATCTTTTATTCATTTGTAGTCATTTAAGTTGTTTCTTTATTTTAGCCACAAGTGGTACCTTGGTTCATGAAACTTAATTTGTTCCATGATTCTGGAAAAGATAGTGTTCTTGTGGGAAGAATGGCTGTGTTTGTGAACTGAGGTACCACTGTATTATAATAGTGAAATAGTGAAAAAATGTGTCAATTTCTTTTCAAGATCCTAAATATAATTCTTTTGATACTCAAAAGAGTCATGCATTGTATGATATGCTGTATGATATACTAGTACTGTTTTTAATTTTTGATGAATTTTTACACCTTTTTCCATAATATCTGCATTATTTTGCATCTCTACCAGCAGTGTACAAGGGTTTCAAATTCCTACGTCCTCACTAACAAGTGTCTTTTTTGTTTGATAATGGCTGTCGTAACTGGTGTGACAGAAAAGCTACAGCAACTAGACATATAAACCAACGAAACAGACTAGAAAGCCCAGAAACAAACCCAGGTATGTATAATCAACTGTTCTGCAAATACGTCTAGACAACACAATGGAGAAAGAAACTTCTTGGCATCAGATGGTGTTAGGAAAACTAAATATGCAAAAACTGAAATTAGCTTCATCTTGTACCATATACAAAAACGAACTCAAAATGAATTCAAGACTTAAACATAAGACTTGAAACTATAAAATTCCTAGAAGAAAACACAGGAGAAAAGCTTCACGACATTAGATTTGGCAATGATTTGTGTACATGACACCAAAGAAAAAGAAAGGAAGAACAGACAAACAAGACTACATAAAAAGGCCTCTCCAAAGCCAAGGAAACAACAGTGTTAAAATGAATGAAGAAATATTTACAAACCATGTACAGTATGATAGAAGGGAGTTAATTTCTAAAATATATAAACAGCACTTACAACTCAATGGTAAAAAACAATTATTCTGATAAAAACTTGGACTAAAGCCTTTTACTATACTATTTACAAAGTTTTCATCTTTTTTTTTTTTTTTTTTTTGGGTACCAGGTATTGAACTCGGGTCCTTGTGCTTGCACAGCAGGCGATGAAACCACTGAGCTAAATCACCACTGAACTAAATCCCTGGCCTTAAGTTTTCATCTTTTTAAGTATCATAATTTTGTGCTTACACCTCAGTGAATAATTAAGATATGTCACAGAAAATAACTGTGCAAAATTAGGACAACGTAAGAGGTTTCTTTTAAACACACAGAAATACTCTGTGCATTTAGGATTCAGACTATTATTGAAAATGCTTTCTACACTCATCTCTCTTGTTACAACAATGCAAAGCCAAACATGTTGGTTTCATTTGAAAATGTGTACAATTCAAATTTGTTCTACATATTATTCTCTAAATAAATCAAGAAAGTTGTTGTATTTGCCTAAAATTGGAATATCAAAATTTTATATTTTGTTACATTTCTTTAGTATAATATTTAAAGAAAACATCACCATGTTAAGTGATTGTCAAAAGTCTATTATCTAACTGTTTTAAATATGCTAAGTCTATAAAATGCAATCTTCTTATATTGATCTTAAATTTTCCACATTCTCTGGCTTTGACTATTTCTCCATCTTCATCTGCCATCACTCTTCTTGCTCTTTCTGCTCCAGTCATTTGGATCTCATTTTTATTATTCCAATACTACAACCCTGTTGCAAAGACTGCCCTGAGCCTTGCAGTGACTTCGCTCTGCTGAGGAGACTCTTTCCTCCGGGTCTTGGCAAGGCTATCCTTTACTTCACTTTCTGTCTTCATCAAAGGAATGACATCTCCATGAAGGCAAATATTTTCTCTGCTTCTATCAGGTGTCTATCATCACTAC
The DNA here is from genome assembly GCF_000247695.1 of Heterocephalus glaber. The sequence goes on along the minus strand of NW_004624787.1, from coordinate 4,426,797 downwards.
CTTAGCATATAGTAGATGCTCCAATGCTGGTGAATAAATTATATGTCTTTGCTAACAAGTACATTAAGTAAAAGAGAAGTCATTGCCTTGAAATACGTGTGCCAATGACTTTATTTTGATTGAAGACAACATTACCTGTGTCACCATGAAGACTGATAATTCAGTATAGCTCAGATGTCTAGTAATTCTAAACAAGTAGGCAAAGAATTTAGAAGATGTAAACCTTAGAAATAATGTAAATCATTAACAAATATTTTCCATGTTCATATAAGAACCATCTGTTCTTTCTTTTTTATCATTGAAAACTTAATGGAAGTTTTGGTGCATTTGGTGCATTTTAGGTATACAATACAGTTATCTTCATCATTGGGATCTTGTACGTTTACGTGATGTATCTTGGTTTATATTTTTCAGCATTACTCTGTCCTCCCTTCACCCCCTACACCCTCTCCTATTTACAAAGACTTTGTTTCCATTTTTTTCTTTTTCTCATAATTTTCTTTCCCCTGCTTTCCTTTCCCCTACCCCTCCCACTTCCCCTACTCCTTTAGACCTTTTCTTTTTATTTCACAATATCAATTATACATTTTGATCCTTATTCACACTTTTAGTTTTTCACACCAGAGAAATTATTTGGTATTGACACATGTGTCCTATTTATTTCATTTAACAGTATGGCCTCAATGTGCATCCACTTAGCTATAAATGTCTCTAGTTTCTCGTTCTTTATGGCTGAGTAGTACTCTATTTCATAAAAAAACAAAAGAAAAAAAACACACACCTTTTTAAAATTTATTTACATATTTATTAGTACATTTTAGGTATACAATACATTTATACTTATCATTGGGTGTTTGTATCTAAACATGATGTATCTTAGTTCTTATTTTCCCCCATTACCTGTGCACCCTTCACCCCCTCCACCTTTCCCTATTTACATAGATTTCATTTCTATTTTTTTTCTTGTCTCATAATTTTTTCTTTCCCTTCTTTCCTTTCCCCTTCCCCTCCTACCACCCCTACTCCTTTGGGCCTTTTCCTATTTCAAATTATTCATTATTCATTTTAATCATTTTCATCTTTATTTACACTTTGAATTTCTCACACTAGAGAAACTATTCGGTATTTACACATGTGTCTTATTTATTTCACTTAAGAGTATCGCCTGAACGTGCATCCATTTAGTGATAAATGTCTCTAATTTCTCGTTTTTGATGGCTGAGTAGTACTCCATTTTATAAAAAAACCCCACATCTTCTTTATCCAGTTTCCAGTTGATGGACACTTGGGCT
>NW_004624787.1:4357181-4387417 GCF_000247695.1 Heterocephalus glaber | reverse complement strand
TTATTCTTATCTATAATAATATGTGTAATTCTTCAAAGAAAAATAGCAATGATATTTTGGGTGTTCATGGCCTATATGCAAATTAAACAAATATCAGTAATGTTTTAAAGTATTTAGGAATACTTGGTTTTAAGATACTTGTACTACTGTGAAACAATATGTTGTTATTTGAAAGTGGATGTAAATTCATTCCAACTGTAAATTTCAAACTCTTATAAAACTATTAAAATTATATTTTATAAAATCATATTTATGTACTAGAAGAAGAGAAGATGCTACCACATAACATGTCCAATTAAAATCTGATGATTCAGAAAAGGAGCAAAAGAAAACTGGAGTAGCTATATTTATTTCATGCAAATCAGACTTGAGCAAAGGAAACTATCAGGGAGAAAGGGAACAAAAGGTAATAAAGAAAGGATACATTTTTCAAGAATGTCAATGTATATGTCTAGCTAACAACAAAACATGGAAACTTATGAGGCCCAAACTGAAAGATTTTAAAGAGTGACAAATTCACTCTTATAGTTGAAAATCTCAGCATCTCTTAATAGCAAATAAACAGATCCAACAGGCAGAAAATCAGTAACTCTACAAGTAAACTGAACTTCACTGTAAATCATGAGGATTTAACTGGCATTTATAGTATACTTTATCCAACAACAAAATAATGCACATTTTTCTGAAACCCATATGGAACATTGATCAAGGCAGATGAGGTTCTGAACCAATAACCATGAATTAACAAATTTTAAGAATGCAAGTCATACAAACTATGCTTCCAAACCAAAATAGAATAAAAATAAATACCACCAACAAAAAGACAGCTAGAGAACACCAAGACATTTGCATAAAAAACAGCATGTTTCTAAATAACACATAGGTCAAGAAAGAAGTCTCAAGACATTTTAACTATAGTATAGTATTAACTAAATGAAAACAATACAATTTAAAATTTTTGGAATACAGTGAAACCATTTATTAGAGGCAAATGTCTGGCAATAAGTGAATAAACTGTAAAATAAGAAAGATTACAAACTAGTAACAGCCTTCTGTAGTGATTATGGTGGAGTATAAGCTTGGTTGGTTTGGGACCTGCCAAAATGACAGGTGGTGCACACTTCTGGGTGTGTCTGGATGGCTCATGGAGGTGCAACTTTGAGGTCCATAACTCATCTCTTGTGCCTTCCTCTCTCACACTGTTCTGCTTCCCACTTGCCGTGAATAAGTAGCTTTACTCCACCTGAAGGCATTGTAAAGAATAAAAACTATAGCAACATTCTTGGACATATTTTGGATCTACAGGTATATTTAGGGTAATAAGGCAATTCTGTGTAGACCTATAATGGTAGATACAATAACATTATGCATTTGTTGAACCCCATTAAGAGTAATACAACACAAAGTGTAAACATTAACTGTGGACATCATTTAATAATAATGTATCTACATTAGTTCAGTAGCTGTCATCCTGCTCTGCTCATGTTCTTGGAAACACTCTTGTTACCTGAGCACCTCTCCCCTAGTTTCTCTCTGCCTCCCACCCAGACCCCCACCCTTAAGCAATGAATGACTAATGAGATATGACCACAGGAAATGTACCAGTACATGTACACATGTAGAATAATGGAGTAACAAGAAGAAGTCAAATGCTGAAGACTGTGGTAAAGAAATCACAGACATGCAATCAGTGTATGCTTCATACATTAAATTCTGAGCTGTATGCTAAGCACTATGCACTTTATAAATTACCTCATTTAATTTATTCAGCATGTGTCCATTATTATACTCATTTTATATATGCAAAATAAGAGACAAAAACATATTTTCCCAGAGATTATATAGTTGATACAAAGACATATGTAGATTCAATCCTAGTCCAGTCTAACTGAAAGCCTGTGTGCTAAGCAATCTGCCTCCTAAACACTGTAATAGTAGAAACTGAAGTCCTTACAAAAAAAAGGAAAAAGGAAAAGTACCCTGTGACTTTGACCTCAGAAAAGCTCTCACTGTGTCTTTTTGAAATATGAGTCTAATAGATCTAAATTGGATCAGTCACCTTCTGAAAACTTAGAATGCTCTATTTTAAATTCTTCTCACTCTAAAGTGTCCTTATCAAGAAGTTTTGGAAGTAATGCAATAAATCTTGTTAAAATTATTTTAAGAATCTTTTTCTTAAGAAATACTTCTATTGCAAAGTTTTTTCCAGGACTCTTCTAGGAAGATATCCTTGCTAAATCAAGGCAGTTATATGGGATACAGAAGCAGCACAATAAATGAAGAAATTAAAAAGTTGGGAAATAATCCAATTTCCTTAAAAACAAATTGAATAAAGTAACTTATCTTGGAATTCTAAAATCTCTGTTTGGTTCATATATATTTATACTCTTTTGTGGATGAATGTCCTTGAAATTTTAAAATATTATTTCATAATACATTGTACATTTCACATCTATTCATCTGTGTATTTGAAAAAGTCAAACTCCATGTAAAATAGTTGTTTACTTTTTTGTTTTTGCAATTTAAACAATGCTGTAATTACGCTAAAATGTCTCTTTTCCACTTTTATTACTCATATCATTTATAGCTATTCCCTATTTTGATTGAATGTTTGAGTCTCCATGGATTAAAGTTTCAGAATTTATTTGGTTTTGGTATAGTTTTACATTGCACTATTTGATACAGAATACTAGGTTGATATAGATTTGATTAAAAAGGGTATAGTAAATTAACTGCTCTTCTTCCTCCATTTATTTATTTCTTTTGCTTCACAATAATTTCAGAGATGTAGAAGAATTGAAACAATAGATAGTTCCCATATGCCCTTCATCTAATTTCTTCCATTTTTGTTATCCTTCCTCATCAGGAGACATTTGTCACAACCAGAAAAACCAACATTAAGGCATATTTGTATAAACTCCGATGTAATAGGTTTTATTCCTACCTTCTGAAAACTCTCCCAAGAAACTAAACAAATCGGATTTATTTCCCATGACTTTATCTGTTCCACAGGGAGATTCTCCTCTGGGTCCACACAGATTTGAGTCTATAGGAATTGCATCAAGTAGAGAGAGATGGCTGTAAGAATTGCATGCCTGCACTTCTGTTTCTACCCTTAACAACATCTGATCTCCAACATGGCCCTATTGTCCCTAATATGAAGTGAGTGCTTTTTAATGAACTTTACTAAAGGTAGTTGAATTTAATCAGATTAAATAGTTAATCAATTATCATCAAAACCTTGGTTAAAACACAAAGAATATATTACTTTTTTGACTAATTTCACCAGATTATTAAATTATTAAATATTAAATATTATTAAATATTAAATTCTAAAATAACATTGAATTTTTGGCTTCTGTCAAGCACAAGAAAAAAGAAGAAAATTATTAACCCAAGCCCTCCTGCCATGCTCTGGAATTACTTGTTCTAAAATCTTTCCATTTTAATGAACAGTTTTGACTCACATCCCCTTTTTGAGAAATCTTGGAAACTTGCATCTATACTAACTTTTTGTGCATTTTCCCATTCTCTGTCTTTCTTACCTGTAGATTGAGGAAAAATATTACAGAAATTCTGAAGCTAAGCAAGCTTCAGATAGAAAGCATATGTTAATATCTTGTGCATTCCTGCATCCAGGGCAGAGGTTCCACAGTGGGACTGAGATTTTGCTGAAGCAGACATGGCTGTGTCTTACTGGACTGCAGAGTCACTGCACTGCTACTTAGATCCAACAAGAGAAGTTCCTGCAAACATTCTACTCAAAATCTTCAAGAGTGATACTCAGATAAATGCTGGCTACTGGCTCCTATACCTTAGGATCCAGTTCCTTAGGGGAACTGGATCCTAGAGAAAAAACTTATGCTGCAAAAGCTGAGTGAGCTGCACAAACAGAAAGCTACACGAGCCTCGCAGAGAGCACAACAGAATGGAGAAGTACGCCTCCCTCTTCTAGCGTCTCTCCAGCACTGGTACCGACAATGCTCATGGTCATCTGGCAATGAGGAAATATAATTATAGCACTCACAATCATATTGGTAGGCCAGGTAATAACGGTGAATTTGGAACGAAGAGGCAATAAGTGAATAACTGGCACAACTCCCCAGTGCCTATGGGGTTTACATTCCTATAATTGCAGCACTCTGGAAGGCTAAGACAGGAGGATCACAAGTTCAGGCCTAGCCTGAGTAGCTCAGTGATTTAGTGAGACCCTGTCTCAAAATAAAAAAGGTAGGGTTGGGGTTGTAGGTCAGTGAGAAAGCCCTGGGTTCAATCCTAAGTCCCAAAGTGGGGAGGAGGAAGAAAATATAGCACATTATGTAGTTCTATGTCTTCCACGGAAATTTCCAGAGATTCCATGAGCTTTGAAATTTGTCCCGTTATTTTGATCTGAAGTGTCCTCAGACCAAAAAAAAAAAAAGCTACATATAACATATAGAAGACTTTTTAGTCTTTATTTTTCACAGTCATCTTAATCTTGTTATATTGAACAGTTGCATTTGTATCCAATTTTTCATTTCGCATGTTCATTATTTGTGAGTGGTCTCAATGGACCACTTCACAATGCCAGCATGACCAGAAATTTTTATTTTTAAAAAGTTATTGAGGCCCTAAATCCTCACTTCTACAGCACTGTGAATTATTTTCCAAGATCAATGTTAGGTCTTTCAGCTTTCTAGAATGATTATTAAGATGAGTTCTGCGGTTAAAACGACCACTGTTTTTATCTAAAATAGCTTTCAAGGGCAGCGGATTTAGCTCAGTGGTTCCACCGCTGTCGGGAGCAATGCTACATAATTTCAGGGAAAAATCATTTGGTTAGCCTAGTTCTCCTGCCTACATCCCAGCTATGGAATTCCAAGACATAATTCCATTTTGGCCTCCGGTCACAACAGAAACCTCAACGATCCAGTGATGCTGTGATTCTACAGGACAAGAAACATCCTGGGAGCTGAAAACATCCTGGGAGGAACAAACATCTACTCAGTTCCTCCTTGTTCTTGGATTGTTACATCTTGTTTACACCGATGTACTGAACTCTCTGCAAGTCATTTGTTACATTTGTTTCTCCTAATGTACTGAATAAAAGGTGCGGTAAACTGGGGCCTTTCGTCTTTGCCACCCATAGCAGCACTGATGAGACCCAAAGCTCAGCTTCTTCTCAGTCTCATTTTTCTACCTTTCCTGTAATTCGCCTTGTGCTGCCCTGGGTCGCAGGAGACTAGGACTTACTGCAGAGGTTCTGGTAATGTTCCCTTTACCTGTTCCCTACACACCACCTGCCTTGCAAGAGCAAGGACCCGAGTTTGATCCCCAGTACCAAGAAATATAAAAAACAAAAGTAAAATAGCTTTCTGTCCACCAACAACTTGGGTCCCCCTTTCATAGATCAGATTGGTTTCTGGGAAGAGACTGCCTCACCAGGGGATAATTTAATGCATCCTAGATTTTCTAGCACTATATTCTTCCCAAGGAGTTTAAGAAAAAGCAACTTGCACCACATCTAGACTAAAAAGGATAAGAAATAAGGGTCCTATGAGCTCTCTGTTCATGTAGGTGGAGAAGAAAATATCCATAACTAGAGATGAACTGCTGCACATTAAAATGGAAGAAGTTGGACCTGAATTGCCACATAAAGGGCGCCTGCCAAATGCATGTGTTGGATCATATATAAAGAATTAAATTCTAGAGCTAAGAATGGTCTTCAGTGGTACGGTGCATATTTAAACATTTGTGGTGGCCTAGGTTTGAGTCCAAGTGCTCCTGGGAGGGGAAAAATAAAATTCTAGCATGATAAACTACTGGAGTTTAGGGTTTTGTTTCAATAGCAGCTCCCAAAACCTTAGCAAATATACCAAATTGAAATTAATACAAAGTTTCTGTCTGAACTTCATATATTAAAAGTTCTATTTATTCTTATTTGGACAAAAAAGTACAGAAAACTTTCAAGCTAGATGTGACTTTATTCAGTTCCTTATTTAGATACGTTCTACTTAATACTTCCTGTTAAGTTCCTTGCGGATGCATGAAATTATTTTAGTAGCTAGTCTGTCATAAAATATTCATTTTGTGATTTAAACTTTAGACCAGAAAGAAAGGGGATTCAATTGAGGGGATATGTTTCTAGAGGAATTAGTCCACCTCTAGATCTGGTGGCATTTGGTGTGTCCAATCCTTAGAATGTAAGATGTAAGCAAATTTTAACCCAGTTTATAGTTTATATATGCAACGTTTTTCATTTACTTAGTAGGAACAAAACAAAAGATTTAAGGCAGAGAATATGCCACAGAGTTTTGGTGCCTGGAACTTGAATACCTCCCAGGCTTAAACAAGACCATAGTTTGTCAACACAGTTCCTGTTACCCTTAGAAAAAATAAATAGAACCCATTAGTCAATAGATGGATGCTGGTGTTCCAAGCAGATTGTCAATGCTTAGAGAAGAAATTGTTGGTCACCGGAAATGTAGTGATAAAAACAATAAGGTTTTAGAAAGAAATGGAGATATACAGTACCCTTGTCTAAACCATTTAGGGCTTCTTTTCATTTTAGCAAAAAATATAATAGCTCCAACTTATTTTTCCTTTAAAACATTAATGATCAATTTTAATAATGTGGAACTGAAAATTAAAATATATGAATCATAAACAAGACACTTTCTCAGTAATCTTACTCCTTAGAGTTAGATATTCCTTCTCTGTCATTGCTGAGTGACTGTTGATGGATCTAAATTTGTGTTATACCTGAAGAATGCTTACTGGAATGCTAGTAGTGGAGATGTGGAATTAAACCCAAAATATGTGGCCAATTTTTGAATATTAAAAATGGTAACTGTTCCCCAAACATTAGGTGGGAGGGATAACTCACCAAGAAATATGCAGCAAATCACACTATGAAAGGCAGAAGCCCTCAATAAATCAACAGGTAAAACACTGGAAATATCAGTATTGGACAATTTTGTAAGTGAAAAAAAAATCCTTCAAATAAAATTAATTATAAACCCTCAATAAAAAAGGAGTTTAAAAATTACAACCTTTTTATTTTCTTTGCTATAGGAGATTACGGAATTGTCAGCTGGGGAAAGAAGGCAATAGAGGATAAGAATTACATCATGTACCCCATGGTAAACCACCATCTTTCTGTTCTAAACTGGGGACATGTGATGGAAAGCATCCTGCAATCTGCAAAACAAATGGCAAAATGTCGGATGAGATGGAGGTGAAGGGATTTGAAGTTGATGGGCCTAAACATGTTCTAACCACTATAGCTTGCATCCAGGTACAACATGAACTTTTGTGAAGCACTCGTCTAATATTCTAATCTCACTTGCTAGACGGGTGGGCTGCTGCTGTATTTAGAATACTAGGGGTTGAGAAAAGCAGAATCAGCAGGGTGGTATACCTTAATCTTCACCGCATTGTGCAGCTGGGTGAGAATGCATGCGAGTGGGTATGCACTCAGTCTTTGGGGCTCTGGGAGTGGGCCTCATTATATATATAGAACAATAAAATGAATGACATTTCAATTAATTATATTATGGGAGAGCTTATTTATTTTTTCAGCCATCCTTCTTCTGTAATTAGAATAATAGAAATTTTGTGACCTTTAAAATGTCTTAATTCTGTAATGGGAATAAAATTCTTGACCATAAAAATCTAATGTTAGATATAAGTTGAAACTTGATCAATAAGGCTCAATAACTTGATCAATAAGGCTCTCAGTTAAATATTGATCTATTTCTATCAAGAATATGAAGATATATATTCAGAAAGGATGTTTTATTAACAATATATGTATATATAATATATGTACATGTTATTATTATTTATATACTATTTATTTCTCTCTTTCATTTCATCTATAGTGAAGATCCTTTCTATCTTTTTCTTTTTGTGTAGGTATCACTTCATCCCCAATCCAACTCTATATGCTAGATTGGACAGGTTGAACTATATGTAGGTAGTCCTACCCTTTCTTGTCAGTGCTATGAATGGATATGAGATCCACTTATGAGGAGATGTTTTCTGGGAATCTGTGACAATTAATTTTTCATCTTCTGAAAATAATTCATTAAATTACCCTTTGTCTGCTCTTTGTGATTATCATGATTTACTGTGAAACCTGGAATTGGTTCTGCAAATTTAGTAGCAATTTCAGGATGAAACGAAGGCATGGAAAGAGGAAGAGCTAAAAGTATTACTGAAAGACAGCATGAGAGGAACTGAGTTTACTTACAGCTATTTTAGTCTACAACAAGTATCAAGGTTTTCCTTTAAGCCAGTTTATATTTTTCTAAATGCATAAAAGTGATAGGGTAGAAGCAATTTTTCTAAATATGACAAGGGTTTCTCTTTATATTTTTCTGTTTTTTATCCTCAAGATCAGAGAGTAGATCTTTTAAATTATTCTAGAGCTTGGTTTTGTCTTGAGGCTCCCTCCCTAATCACAGATAGATATCAAGGTTATGTGTACTCTCAATGCCAGCATATGAAAAATTAATTTCTGCTGGAAATTGAACTTTGGACTTTTATATCTCAAAAGTAGGGAGTGGAAATGTTATCACTTCAGGTATAGAAAATTTCTAATAGTTTTTTACCACTTATGTTGATGTCTCTTCAGCAGGTCCTCCATCACAAAAAATAAGTAATATAATGCTGGGTTTTTTCCCTCCTCAGGTGCTGGCATAGATTTTATGTATATAAATGGCTTTACTTTGAGACCCCAAGGGGTTTAAATGTTATCTACAGTGCAGAGAGGAATTTCTGTTTATAAGAAGATGAAGTACTATTGGAAAACCAATATATCATGATCTATTTTGGTATTAATTTGAACTAATCTATCTAGCTGTCATGTGGCTGTTGATATATTGCTCATTTTGAGACATTCCTTTATTGGCTTCATCATACATCAAATCTGTACACCCCAGAGATCTATCTGTGGAATTAAAAATAAAATGTCTGTTTATGGAAATATTAAACTACAAAATACTCTCCTATGTACTTGTGAATAAGGAATTTGACACCTAGGGTGCTATATGCAGAAATGAGAATAAAACAATGTCCCTGCCAGAAAAAAAGACAGTATATTAGTAAGGACAGGGAGCAAATGTGGGTAAATTATAATGAAAAATAAGAGAGAAAACTGTGTCTGGCATTTTTGTTTGTTTTCTACTTTTATTTGTGTTTAGTTTAATTTTTTATTTGTTTTAGGGTGACCTTAGTATAAAGACAGCTAGCTTCAATATTTTAAATAGGAAACACAATATATTTTAAATAATATCACATTGGATTCTTTCATGGTGGAGTGCTCTTCTGGTTTTAACATATTAATTACTTTGAAATTTAAAAATTAATTGTAAAAACCCCACAGAAACATTGCATGCTAGAGTGATTAGATCGGGAATTGTTTTGACCTTTAAATAGACTTGTCTGTAATTACAGAACAAAGCTTCATTATTTTTTCTCCTATTGCATGAACTTCAATTCTCCAGGTGGTTTTTGAAATTTATCTTGAGATAAACATCAAGCAAGATTTCCTTTATTAAATTTTTGCTTTCTGTTATATTACTCTTGGCCAATTTTTTTCAATTTCAAGGAATTTGTGAGATTTACTTTCAAAAATATTGAATTAAAGATTTTATAATTATGACGTCTATACTCAATTATTGTTCTGATCTTATCAAAGAAAAGTCTGTAATATTGTTTTATTTTTATTTTCACAGTAATAAGAGTCACATATCATTTAAAATCTGTATATGCACCAAGATTTTACTTGGTATCTTGATAATATTCTCTAGTTGCGTAAGTCATTTTAAAAACAGTTTCATGACTATGACTGAAGATTTAAAGGCAATGAAGTAAGAAACTCACCCAAAAATTAATTACATAATTTACTATGGCAAGAAATGGAACTGAAAGTAATCCTATGATTTTAGAATAAATAAATTCAGTAACTTGTGAGAACATGAAGACCTTTTATGGTAGCTTTTGATCCTTTTGTTGACTAGGTCATCAAACCTACCTATATATTTCCTAGGAAATCATAATGCCCAGTTCAGCATTTACCAGCACTCCAATATCTGCAGATCAGAGCTATCAGTAAAATTCATTTACTGAAAATTATCATTATTCAATAATATGTATTGAGCACTCTGTCTATGCTAGGAATTGTTCTAAGCACCAGGGACACAGAAACAAAGCAGCCTCCCTTCTAGCACAAACCTACAATCTACATAAGGAGGAGACACTATAAAAATATAAAAAGCTGAAGCAGAGTAAATGATGCAAAGTAGAAGGAGTAAACAAGACAGAAAATAGAGAACAGTGTGTTACATATCAGGTGGTTAGATATGACCTCTTAGGTGAGGATGTATTTGAATAGACACACAAATGTAATCAGAACCACCTGAATAAAAAATTTTCCCAGGAGAAGGAATACCCTACAGTGTAAATATTTATGTTTTATTTCAGATGCCAGTTAAGTCTATTTTGGCTGAAACAGAGTAAAGAACAAAGGAAAAGTGGCAGGAGATAAAGATAACTGGGGGCCAAATCATGCATGGTCTTTTCTTGATCTTGTAAAGACCATTGAATTTAAGTAAAAGGGGGCATGTTTTGATGAACATGATATGGTTTTGAGGGCGTTTAGAAGGTTTCCTCTGAATACTGTGGGCAGGAACTAGCTATGACTTTTAACAAGTGAGCAGGGAGATGGGTAGAGAGGCCACAGCACTGTTCTAAATAGCAGATGATTGTAATGGAAAGGAGTGAGGAGTGATCTAGCTTGACAATGTTTTGAAAGTAAGACTGAGAATTCATTGCTCCCAAGGTATATTAATACTGGAAAATAAATTTTTGCTGGTTTTAAGTATGCAAGTCATAAATTTTTTATTTTTGATATTTCATATTAATTTAGCATAACAAGTACATATATGGATTTAAATAGAATTGAATGTATTTATAAATATGCCAGGCTTGTGAATCCAACTTGTAATATGTAATTCAGTAACGAATTTGACTTATGATTGTTAAGCCAAAATGTACATTTTACTATACTTTTAAATAATAGTGATTGTTTCACATAGTTTGAAATTCACTACATTTTAAATGTAATATCTTAAATTTAGTTAAGTATTTAAGTGTTTGGAGTAATTTTCCTTATAGCAGCATACAAAAAATTCTTTTAAAAATACAATATTAAATATGTAAATCTAGTAAAATGATTAAGAGATCTTGAGCTGCAAAAGAAATTGAACAAATTGAGTAGATCAAAGATTAATCAAATACTGATTGAGTTCTTACTTTCCAATTGTTAAAATTTGTTATTTTTATAAATTGAATAAGAGTTTTTAAATTTGTCAATAAAATTCTGAGCTAAAAATAAAGCTCAGTGGTAGAACATTTGCCAAGCATATACAAGCCCCTGAGTGCAATCTTTATCACAATAGAAAAAAAATCTCCTCCATTTGTAAATTTTTAAAAATATTTATTTATTTATTTTCTTTGCAAACTCAATATGGATGTACAAGTATGGTTCATACTCATGGGAATATAGTTGGTTGCATCCATCCAGTTAAAATAAAATATACTGTCAGCAAAATAAGCTAAAAGAAAAAATGAACAAAGGGAGGGAGGGAGGCAGAGAAGGAAAAAAGGAAGGAAGGCAGGAAAGAAGGAGAGAAAGAAATTACAGATTAGAAATAAAAAAATAAAACTACTTTTATTTGAAGATGACTTAATCCAAAAGTTCAATATTATTAAACTATCTGCTTCCCCCTCCCCAAATGATCTGTAGATTAAACACAATCCTTATCAAAATCTCAGTGGTCATGTTTTAGAGATTTGCAATTCTAAAATTAGTATAGAAATGCAAAAAACCTAGAATAGCCCCAAACAACTTCAACAAAAGTGGAAAGTATGACAGCTATAACTACTTGAATTGAAGTTTTATTATAAAACTACCCAAATAAGGACAGTATGGTATTGGCATGATAGCCAAATAGATCAATATAAAAAATTAGAATACAAAACACTGAAATATATATATGTATATATATGGCCAAGCATATACAAGCCCCTGGGTTCAATATCTAGCACAATAAAAAAAAATCAATCTCTACTATTTGCCAATTTTTTCTTATATTCATTCATTTTTCTTGTATTGCAAATTCAATATGGATGACAATATGAGACAATTGATTTTTGATTAAAAGAAAACCAAAGGAAACTGAGTAAAGAAAGGATAGTACTTTCAAGAAATGATGATAGAACAATAGATATTGACTTACAAAAGATCAAACTTGATCCATATACTGAGGGAAATATAAAAATTAAGTCAAACGGAGTACAGACCTAAACAAAAAATACAAAATACAAAATAGTAAATCTTCTAGAAAAAAACAGAGAGAATATTTGTAAGCTTGAGTTGGTAAACATATTACAGACAAGGGGGCAAAAGTAGGAGGAAAAATGAACCCTGAAGAATTGGACTTCACCAAGATAAATAGCTTCTGCTTTTGGAAAGACACTATTTCCCTTGTCATTTCATGAGAATGAAATGCCAAGGCACGGTCTGGGTGAAAACATTTACAAACCATATATCTGATAAAATACTCATATCCAAAATATATGAAAATACTTAGAACTCAAGAAGCAAACACAGAAATAGGCAAAATACTTGAACAGACACTTCAGAAAAGAAGACAGATGGACTGCAAGTAAGCAAATGCAAAGATGCTCCATATCATGAGTCAGCGGAGTATGTACTCTAAACTCTAAATGTATACTGCAATGTTAGCCGAGTGGTAAAACAGCAGCTCCAAGATCCTGTTCCTCAGTAGTGTACAGAGTCATGTTTATGATGACCTGCTGTCTTCAGAGCCCAGTGATGTGTTCATCCTTATCCCGTGGCAGATTCCATGTGTTTACCAGGCTTGGAAAAGTGGGATTCCTTCAGCACTTGTTTTCAGAGTTGCTCAGAACTACTGGTTTTCCCAGATGACTTACCTAAGTTGGGATACAGCCCACTATAGAGTACCTGGTGTCCTGTAAGTTCTCAGTTAGAAAGCTTACACTATGAGCTTATTATTTTGATTTGTTTAATAAAACATAGGTTCTTTTATGCTAAAATTCAATCTTTTAATTGTCTAGCTTTATATGAACTCTGTGTGCAAACTTTCCCCCAGGGCTCCCCCCATGATTCCCGAACAGAGTACCTAGGAGGCCAAAAAGAAAAGACTCAAATGGAGGTATTTGCCTCACCCCCGACAAGGGAGGATCTGCTGTCCTAGGTGCTGACCCCAGAGTCACATAAGAGCAAAGAAAAGTGGGCAGCTGAGATAAGGAAACAAGGACAAACAAAAAATGCTTCAGAGAAGTAGCAGCCAGCCACTGACCATAATAGAGAGTAATTCCCCAATTATCCAGAGAAAGGGAAAAGGATTGTATTTCAGAACCTTGCCCTGTGCTTTGAGATGTAAACTGGAAGAGAAAAAAAATAGTATTTATTTAGCAATCACTCCTTGACTTAAATGAATTCAACATGCAGAGAGTTTGCCTCTTGAGTGATTATATTAATTTTAAAATGGAATTTACTGTTATTTTTCTTTTATTTAGAAGTATTTATTGAGTGCCTATTATGTGCTAGGAACTATTCTCAGTAAAACAATGAACAAGACATAGAAACATTCTACATAATGCGGGTAAAAGACTACCAAGAAAGATATAGAAATAAACAGCTGAATGACAACAAGCAGCATTCTGTGAAGAGAAATAGGGTAGCTTGAGGGGATGGGGAGAGATATAAATGGGAAGTTTTGTATTTATTGTGGTAGTCAGGGAAGTTGCCTTATCCCAACATGTATGCACACAAATTATAGAAAATTTTAACAAAAATATACAAAATGAAAAATTAAAATGTTTTTGATTTTGTGGTCTAGATATAAATCGCCTGTGTTAATATTTCATCTTAGATCTTTCAAAAATACTTTAAACTTTTGTACATTGTTTTTTTGCAGCATTTGATATATGCCTTTGAATAAAATGATTATATTTTCCATGCATCACTCCATTACACATAAAGCCCAGCTACAGACAGGGAGCACATTCTTGCTTCAATGTTGTGTTCAACCATTCACCTCTTCTGGCTAATGAATATGAGCAGAAGAGGTTTTTGCCAGTTCTGAGCAGTAGCTTGAAAAATCATTTCTTGTTTCTGCCAGCTACACTGCACTATTCTTCTACAATGACATGTCCCAAATATAGGTCCACTTTCCCACTAGATCCTGAAATTAAATCCCTTTTGAATAGGCTTATAAAACAATAATTGATACAGATATTTTGTTTATGTATCCTAAGCTAGTGAAAGTTGACTAATATTTATGTATGTATAATTTATTTCAGAATAGTCATATAATACATAATGTTTTATTTAGTAAAGTTTTCATATAACAAGATAGCATGACTAGCATTACGTTCTTTATGAATTAATTTCCCTGGGTCTTAAATTATAAATGATACATTTGCATTTTATGAAAGTTTTCAAGTGTAAAATAAATGAATGAATTTAAATGTGAAATCTCTTCTCCTCAAACTTGCTCCATCTTAGCCAGTCCCACAGATATTATTCAGTTTCCTATGTACTTCTGTCAATGTAGGAGCCTTCTCACTTTTCCTCTCTCTGTCTTTCATATATGTACACACACTGATAAAATAAGATAGGATCATGTGTAATAATTTGGGGATTATATGTCCCATGTGTCCATGTGTATATATTCCTTTACATCATAACCATCTAAACTGCATCCATTTTAATTGTGACTTAGTGTTTCGTGGTATGATTACAGTGAACTTTATTTAATTTTTTTTTTTGCTTCTAAAAGCAGGATGTACCTAAATGTTAAGATCATAAGCAAATCTGAGGAATATATTTATATCTACTATTCACAAGTGTTTATAGAAATTTCTAGAAGTGGAAAAGAATTACATATTTTTCAAAGTTACTACTTTTTTCTGTCTGCATATTATTTTGCTGTATTTGTAATTTAATTAAAATGTCACATAAATGATCATTTACTGGCTTTAATGGAATTTTTCATAGCACTTCACTAGTACATACACAACTACAGTAAATATTCTAGTTGTTTGATTATAATAAACATCTATAAATATTTCATGAATCTAATTTCAAGTCAATCAACAACAATGCAAAATTCTAAAATCATGATAGGGATCATTATGATTTTTGTATTAAGTTATTGCCATCAGCATTGGATGTGAATAATAATTTCTTCATGTGTTCATTAAACTACTTATTAGAACTCAGTAGTGTATGGTGTATATGATTTACTTTTAGTTTCTGTCAATGGCATAATTATGTTCATGTGTTTGAAATATCATATTTTGGTGGTATTTATGTTCACACAGCAATAAGAAATGCTGAAGGACGGAGGGAATGGATTTTCTCATTACTGGGCTGACATGGTAGTATTTCCCCTTCTATCAATAGTGCATGTAGAACTCAAACTTCAGTTACTCTTTGCTGAGGATTTGTCACATTAATTTACTTGCAGTTTTCCACAGATAAAATTCGTTTACAATAAAGCATACATATTAACCATGCAATTTGAAAAGTTATGCCATTTGTACAAACTCAAGTAATGATTATCATGATCAAAACAATAAATTCTTCTATTACATGTCAAAATTTATTTTGGTCTTTGTAATACATCTTTCACCCATTCCTGAGGAAACTGTGTATTTACTTTATTACTATATATTTGATTCTAATTTCTAGAATTATACATAAATACAATAAAATATTATGTAATTTTGTGTCCAGGTTCACTCACTTCTCATAAATATTTTGAAGCCCATTCAAGTGGTTGAATATGCTACTATAGTTTTCTTGTTATGGTTAAATATTAATAGATCCCATATGTTTATTCATTCATTGATTAGTACATATTTACATTGTTTTCAGCTGTGTCTATGTCAAATAAAGTTTCTATCAACACATATTCAAATCTTTCTCTGGACATATGATATTATTTATTTAAACTGAATATGTAATTTAACTTGAAGAATTGAAAACTGTTTTTCCAATTTGTTGCCTAATTTTATGTTCCTACTAGCACCCTTATCTTTTCACCCACCCTCAGCTTTGGAGCTATCTTGACTTAGCATGATAGCCCCACTGAAGTGAGAATTATATAGTCAATAGACAGTCAAGACCAACTGGCCCCTGGAAAAATACCGTTAATCTTTGGCTGTATCAAGTCCGGGATAATTTTGGACAATTAAATGAATGATACAATAAATTTCTGGATGTTATTAGATTTCTATTTACTTAACAATGGAGCCAACTGTCTATATATTTACCATTGGCTACTATTTACCACTAGTTACTATTTACCATTTAAATACTAAGACCATATATAAAAGGAAAAAAAAATTCAGAAGAGGTGGAGGACATTTGAAACTCATGATTGTACAGATTTACATTTTTACAATGTGGTTAGTTCATGAAGTGGTCAAACATTTGGTTTTAATGACAAGTAAGCTTGTATTTAGGAATACTTTCATAGTTTGTCTAGATTACCATTTGGTATTTTTTTTTGTCATTTTAGAGTAGAACAAGAACAATGAATGTGATTAAAAGCTGTTTCATATGACAGATTAAAATTATAGTTATGAGTTCTGTTTCATTAAAAGTAAAGTTTCATTCCACAGTAGCTTTTTCCTATAGACATCTTTCTTCTTAGTTTTTGCTTAAATGACTATACCTGGTATTAGACTTAAGGAAAGTTTTATGCAAGGATTAGAGACAACAAATTATTCTAAATGATTACAATTTTCAAAAGACCCATTCTTAGGATACAAACATTTTTTATCACCTCATCATTTGTATTGATATCACTATATCACATGTTAAGTAATCATTTAGTTCATTCACTATCATTAATATTCTCAAGTCTACATTCTATTCTTTTTGCCTCTTGGCTCTTTATTTAAAATTTTATATTTTATTTTTGATTAGTACACATTTGTGATACATAATGATTACATTCAGCTTGGGAATTTTTTCCATATACATTTCACATCTTGATTATTTTTACTCCTTCTATCCCCCAACCTTCCCCTCTCCATCCTTCCCTAGATGTCCTTCCCATTTTAAAATAAACTATCTATCTTGTTTTTTAACATGGCTCATTATTTTGCTCTTTAAATTATTTATATTTCAGGTCACTCATATTAGTGCTGCTATGTGATTTTCTTTTAATTCTTTGTTACTCACATTCATTTAGCATTATCGTCTCAAGATTCATTAATTTTACTATAGAAGACTCACGCTTATCCTTCTCTATGGCTAAATGGAACAGACATTCCTCATTCAACGACCTACTTGTTTAATGACTGTTCAGACTTATAATCAAGGTATGTCCCCAGGGTTACTATCCACCACTCAGAGTTATGTCTCAGGGACAGGAGCAGCAGCGAAGCCCTATGGTAACTTCTTCTGCAGTAAAGTGCTGTAATTTTTTGTTGATTTTAGCATACAGTAAAATGTTATAGTTTTATGTTCTGTTACACATTACAGTACTACATGTAACAGTTGCATATAAAAGCAAAATCAAGTTGGAGTTTCCTTTGAACATTCTTTTTTGTTTGGAATATTGTAATGTATGTACTACACACAATTCCTCATTTAGCAACCAATAGATTTAATGATCTAGTTGCAGGAATAGATCTGTTTTTAAACAGGGAATGTTTGTACTCCATTAGGTATCTATTCATCTATTGATAAGCATACAGGCCACTTCCATGATTTAGCTTCCATGATTTATTGTGAGTTGTGTAGCTACAAACATGAGTGCATACATGGGTGTAATAGGATAACTTTAGCTCTTCTGGGAAGATACACAGATGAGGTATAGCTGGATCGAGTGGAATTACTACTTTTAGTTTTTTGAGAAATTTTCAAAGTGATTGTACTAGTTTACATTTCTACCAACAATGTAAAAGGATTCCTTTCTCCTCTAATGTCTCCAGAACTTGCTGTTTTTTGAGTCCTTAACAATGGCCATTCTTACTGGAGTAAGGTGGAATCTCAGTGTATTTTGATTTGCATTTCTCCAATGACTAAAGACACTGAACAGTTTTTCATGTATTTATGTGCATCAATATTTTTAGTTCTGTGAAGTGTCTATTCATTTCAATTGCCCATATTTCAATAGGGTATTTTATTGTGGAAGGTGTTAGTATTTTTGGAATGATTTTATAGTCTTGATATTAGCTCAGTGTCTGAGGAGTAGCCGGTAATTTTTTTTTTTGGTACTGGGGATTGAACCCGGGTCCTTAGCTTGTGAGGCAGCCGGTGGAACCACTGAGCTAAATCCCCAGCCCAGCCGGTAATTTTTTTTCTCACTCTGTACATTGTCTTTTCTCTTTGATAGTTGTTTCCCTTGCTGTGCACAACTTTTACTTTAATGTAATCCATTTGTTAATTATTGCTATTATTTCTTGTTCATTTGGGGTTCTGTTCAGGAAGTCTTTGCCTATGCCTGTGTCTTCAAGAATTTTACCAATTTTCTCTTCAAGTAGCTACAGTGTTTCTGAGTATATATAGATCTTTGATCCACTTTGATTTGATGTTAGTACTGAGTGGGAGATATGGATCAAAATTCATTCTAATTTTTCTTTGACTCTTCTAATTCTTTGGTTAGTTCCTTTTAAGTTATGTAGCAGATGTTGGATACATTTTCCATGGTCTTGTGTTGTTTTTAAGGTATTTCTGCGTATATGGTCTCCTATGTCTCCTACAGTCCTGTCTTGTCCTAACACTCTCTCCTTAGGTAGGTGCCCTCCTGTACCCACACTTTCCAGAGAAATGTTTATATTCTGAATTTCTGTTTGATATCTTCTCATGTATTCTAATTATTTTCCAAATTATTGATTCATTATTTGTATCATCTTGGTGAGTTCTCCCAGCCTCGTATTTGTATCTTTTTTGTTTGTTTTGTTTTTGTTTTTTTGAGGCAGGGTCTTGCTATGTAGTTCAGGCTGATCTTGAAATTGTGTTGCCCAAGCTGACCTCTAACTTGTGGTAACCATCTTCCCTCAGCCTTTTAATTGCTGGGATTACAGGTGTGCACCACCATACCTGGCCTATTTGTGTCTTCTTCAAAGAAGACACACAGATCATTGATCAATGATCAGATTTTGCTGATCATTTTATCAATTAAGGATATTGATTATCTGTTTAGTAACATCATATTTTAGCTAACTGAACACCTCATCTTTCTGAAGTTAGAGCTGTCCAGAACAGAAGCAGTGAAAGCAGCATGCAGTGAATGGAACCAGCCTTAGAGAATGGCCTAGGAGAGTAGCCAGCAAGGGTTCCCAAGCCCTTTGGGACCTGCATCTTGTTATCACATGGCCTGAAATCTGGACATGGACCTACAGGCTTTAATGCTTTCCTATGGGTCTGTTATTGCTTTATTCCAGTCCTTCCTCGATATTCTCTTATTCCCCCCTTCTTGAATGAAAATATTTGCCCTGTGCTGTGGTGTCATGGAAGTATATAATCTCTCCTCTCTCTCCTCTCCTCTCCTCTCCTCTCCTCTCCTCTTCCCTTCCCTTCCCTTCCTTTCTCTTCTTCTCCACCCGCCCCCATCATCTTTGCTTACAGGCTGCCATAACATGACCACCTGTGTGCCACAGCACTGTCCTCACCATGTTTTGCTTGATCACAGGAATGAAAGTGGTGGAGCTAGTTGACCAGCACAATGATCTTAATTATACTTCAAAGACCCTATTTCCAAAATAGGTTACATTCATAACACTATTGGGAGTTAGGGCTGCAACATGTATTGTAGAAGGATATAATTCAAACCACAACCTTCAAATTCTCCCCAAATAATTAGAGAAGGTATGGCCCCAAATAAAACATGTGGTTTAAATTTTCTATCAACTGGACTTTTGATCTTATGAAATAATTTGTTTATGTCTTTTTTTACTTGAATATAAGCATGCATGGCTTTTGCTGTCAATAATACAATCAGAAGAGTAAAGGAAAATTAACAAAGATTTGCTTATCTGCCTTACACACCATCTGTAAATTTGTCAGGTAACTTCTGATTCCAAAATTTTTGCTTTAGTATTAGTGGCTAGAAGCAAAATAAAATAAGCAAATAGGCTGCTGTGATTTGCAGTAGGCTTGCTATGCATGTGACATAAGAACATAAGGAGTTGGGGATTTAACTCAGTGGTAGAATGCTTGTCTAGTAAATGTGAGGCCCTGGGATTGGTCCTCAGCACCAAAAAAATTAACAACAACAAAAAAAGAACATTAGAAAAAAAAACCATTGAAAGTATAAAGTAAGAAAATTTAACATGGAATTCATTGACACAATATTAGGAGAAACAATTTTTCAAGCAATAGGTGTATTTTATTGCTGTTTTTAACATTCTCTACATGTTTCAGCAGTCTGCATATAAATATTAAAGATATTTTAAAGAGTAATTTATATGCAAATACATGGATATTAAACATCACTAAACTATTTGATACTGTTTTTAAGCCTACAGGAAAAACTAATTTGAAGCCTTCTTACTTAGATTTTTTTGTATCTTAGCTTGATTTTTACCTTTGCTTTATGAGAAAATAATTTACTAAGGATATTTATCTTAAGAAAAATTATCCTGCTTATGTGACAAATGGTACACATATTCTTTGTCACCTGGAAACATTAATATATGAATAATTGATATGCTAATTATAAGTTAGTGAAATCAAAGTTCTAAGTTCTGCTTGTATAGAGAACTCTCTAGTTCAAGGCTGAGTGTAGTAGCATACAGGATGTTATAAAAATGTATGTTTATATAAGATAAAGGACTTCATTCATCCATAGTTTTTATTATTCAAATTGATCTTTTGAAATGATAGAAATAAAAATACGATATTTCTTTTACTAGATATTATTTCTAATTACTCGTTTCTTCACATTCTGTAACAGAAAGGAAAATTTGAATGGGTTGTTATTAAAATTGATCACTTCTGGAGTTGATTGAAGAGTGGTATAAAAAAATCAAGTTCTCTTTGTACAAGGAGATACTGCATATGGTTTGTTTTATTAGCATATGTTTGCAATACATTATATAGTTACACTCATTTTGGGGAACTGTGGCATGTATGTAGCATATCAAGGTCATATTTTATCCCTTTACCTCGCGTTTCAATCTTCCCCCTTTCCCTGTTTTCTACAAGCCTGATTTTGTGCTTCCTATTAATGCCCCTTTCTTTTACTCTTGAGGTAACTGCACTAGATTGAATTATTCAGCACAATAAGGATAATGAAGATGTGTATATCAAACATTGCTCAACAGGATTTAGGAAACTGGGGGACTCCAGCTGAATCTATTACTGAAATAGTTAAGATATTTCAGAAAAAAAGAAGAAAACGTTACAGAATTGAGATTCAGACAAATCCCACTAATCACATAGTTACTACTTTACTCAATACTTAATGATTTCCTTACTTTCACATACAGCAAGCTTTAAGATTATCATTATAGGGCTTAAAACATTTCAAATGAATTGGAGGAAATACAACCAGTACCATATCAGTTTGGTCATGTGCCAACATATTATTTTATATCCACCCAACATGGTCCTATTTTGAATGTAATTAAAATGTCAAAATCTTCTCAGTTTCTTTTTAGCAAGTCAATTAAATATGTTACCTATGTATTTTAGACTTAGGTTGAGCTTAGATGTGTTTACCTTGGTATTTGCATAATGAATGTCTCTTCCCCTAGTACAGTAATGGCAAACCTTTTAGAGACTGAGTGCCCAAACAGCAACCAAAAACTCACTTATTTATCACAAAGTGCCAACATTGAGCTGTTACCCAATGCTTGGCTGCTCAGGTGCTTTGGCACGCATGCCTACAGAGAGGACTCTGCATGTCAACTGCAGTACATCTGCCATAGGTTGACCACCACTGCCCTAGTAGTTATGTTACAATAGAAATCACAAAAATTGTGGCATGAGCTAGATTCTGAATATCTCATATAGTATGTAGGGGGAAAAAAAGGAAATGATACCTTTTGAGCACCCAGTCAGAATCTAGGGGAAAAATAAATAATTAGAATTAGCTCTATGGAGCTTCAAGGGTCCTTATCACCTACAACTACAAGAGAGATGAAGGTAGTCTGATTATAGGTTTTATCACATTACACTACCAGTTAAGTGTGGAATTCTATAGTTCTCTTCACTTAACTAACTTTAATGCATCATGTGGAAGTTAGAACTCAACATAGAAGGTAATTTTGTTAAAAAAAGTAAGATAAGACCCTAAATCACTGTAATCTCCTCTTATAAAGGCAGCCTTCTTTAACTGAGAACTAGCCTTAAGCTCTATAAAATCTTTCACCTTGGACAGTTGCTCCAGTAGGCATTTCCTTCTCATAGAGTCTCAACTTTACCAACTTTTGTGGGCTTAGGCCTACACAAGATATTTTTATCCCACAATAGTTCAAAAGAAAAGGAACTTATCTTGGGAAAGATAACCAAAAAATCAGTGAAATTTTGTAATGTAGATAATAGCAAACACATGGCCAGGGAAAGGGAAATCCTCCAACATTCCAGTAATAGATTAGCTCTGAAATAAAGTTAATTCTTAGACACCCAAAATTCTACTGTCACTCACTAATCAGAATTAGTGGCACTGGAAATCAGTTAAATGATGGATGTGTGGGCTGAGTGGTTTCACAGGTCATCCACTGGAAATGGTCACATGCTGTGTTACTTCCTTGATCCCAGAATATGTTATTAGTAAGTGAAAGAATCTCTAAATTCATCATGGTGTTTGGGTCATGTGAAAGCCATTAAGCCATACTTGTACCAAAATTTAAAGCGACTGCCTACCCTAGGGGATTGGCAAAGATAGAGTCCAATATCAAATATGTAGAATATTCATGGTAATGATTCTTCCTATATTCAATATAAATGGATTTTTGGGCTACTACAATAGCCAGATAGGCTTTCAGTGATTTTATATTGTTGCAAATCTGATGAGCTGATTATACCAATCACAACTGTGATAAAGAAATTGAGTTTTTAGTGGAGAAAATTAATTTATTTTAACACACCTATGTACAATTCCTATCAGAAAGATAATCATACTCAGAAATCACTTCCATGAGCTCCTCTGTTCCTGATTGTCACGTAGTCCAGTGGGCCCTTGGTTGTCCTACCACTCCTCAGACTATCCAGATGGTTTAGTTCACTGATGTTCTTATGTGTGTTGTTAGGGTTTATATCCAGATGTCCCCCTGATGCATGCATAGGTGGGGCTTCTGAGAGGCGATTGGATCATGGGTGTGTGACTCATCAGTGCATTAGTGTACTGATGAGTGTATAGCTAAATGTGATGTTGAGAGGAGGTGGGTCATTGGCCTGCAAATGTATATCAACTTCCCACCTCCCTTGATCACTCTTAGCTTCCCACCATCATGCCATGAGCCTTTTTTCCCTGCCATGTTGCAGTGCTATGGAGGCAGCTGACTCCTCCCTGGACTGAATCTCTACAAACTCTGAGTCTCCTTCTTTAAGTTATGGATGTGGATATTTTGTCCCAGTGAAGAGAAAATAACTAAGACAAATTTTGGTACCAGATAAGTGGGGTCTTGGCTCTGATGCTATCTGAATAGAAACCTTTGGAACTGGGTCATGAGAGGAATCTGGAAAGTTCTGGAGATGCCAGCTGGAGAAGCAGTCCTAGAATGCTGTAAACTGAGCTTGAGGGGGGGATTCTGGTTAGAGCCAGAATGTTGACAGTAACATATCAAGTAAAGACCCAATTAAGAGATTTCAGTGGGAAAAAAGACTCTACTGGCTATGTGTTTTATGCTCTGGCAGAAAATCTGTCTCCAATTGGCTCATGTTCAGAAACTTTTCAGGGGCTGAGATTAAGGGCAGAGGACTAATTAATCTGGTTGAGGAAATTTCTCAGAAGCTCAACATTCATGAAGAGTCATGTGTACTGTTGGGATCTTTTAGCCAACTTTACCTTTAGAAACAAAAGCAAAAAACACTACTGAATGATTTTAAAAGTTTTGAGTTTGATCAGAAAAGAAGCTCCAGTAAAGTTGGGTCCTGCAGAAATGGAGCAGACCTGAGCTTTTTAGGCATAAATGTTATCATTAAAAAGAAGTCAAGTACTTTACAACAGAACAATAGGAAAAAAATGTCTTAAGGGTATGAAGTCCCCACCACTTACAGACTCAAAATTTAAAAAAGGAAAGGCTTTGCTTGGAGAAGAAACCCCAGGGCACAATGTCCCAGAATGAGTGGCAGCCTAGAGAATAGGAATTGATTCCCCAGGATTCAGTTCACCAAGCTCAGCAATCTAGGCACTCTGAGGCCCTTACAACCACCAGCAGGTTGCAAAAGGTTGCGGCTACTCCTCCAATCAGTAGCAGATATTGGCGTTATCCATGTGGATGTATTGTGTGTGTGTGTGTGTGTGTGCGTGTGCGTGCGTGTGCGTGCGTGCGTGTGCACAGAATGCAAACATTTTGGGAGGGATGAGAGAGACTTGCAACCAGATTTCAGAAGAAGGCCTGGAATGCCATGCAGTGTGCCCCTGAGAGGGCAGTGTGTGAGGCTGTGTGAGTAAAGCTGAAAGTGCAGTAGGCACCCCAAGGATTTGGAGAAGCCAGGAGAGAGGCCATGAAGACTACTACCACCAGCAGTGCCATAGGAGTATGGCTGTCCAAGCTCTTTGGAATCCACGTTTTGCCACAGATTGCCCCGGGTGCAGGACAGAGAGATACAGGATGTATTATTTGCCCAGCTGGATTTTGGTCTTGCTTTGGTCCCTTTCCTGTCTATCCCCTTATTTTTCCCTTTTGGAATGGGGATATTTATCCTGTGCCATTGTATGTTGGTAGTTTTTAACTTTCCTTTTGATTATATAGTGTTTCTGATTTTTCATTTTTTACAGAAATAATTTTCTTAAATCACGGAGGACATTTTGAACTTGGACTTTTCAGCAATGCTGAACTGTTAGGAATTTGATGAACTAAATACATTTTGCATAAAGGGATGGATGTGAGTCTTTTGGGGACCAGAGGCAGAACATTATGGTCTATTTCTAGATGTTCTCCCTCATGCACTCACAGGTGCGGCTTTTGGAAGGTGATTAGATTATGGAGGTGTGATATCCATCAGTGGATTAGTTCACTGAAGAGTCTATAGCTAAATGTGATATTGGGAAGAGGTGGGTCACTGGAAGGGTGGCCTAGAAGGGTATGTTTCCTTCCTTCCTCCTTTGATCATTCTCAGCTTCACACCACCATGCCATGAGCTGTTTCTCCTCTCTCATGCCTCCCTTCCATGGATCCAGGCAGCTATGGACTGAAACCTCTACAAGGTATGATCCAAAATAAACCTCTTAAGTTCCCCTCTTAAGTTATGTGTGTCAGGTACTGTGTTCCAGTTACAAGAAAGTAACTAAGACATATATGAAGCTGGTGACAGAATGCAGCAAACTCTAAATTGCCTTAGTAAGACACAAATGTGCAAGAAACTGTGAGACAAACCTTGGAAAAGCTGAGGGTACTGCCACATCTGTAAAGTTTCTATGAAAAGGATATGTTGGGATAACCTTTTTCATGGGAGAGAAATTTTCACTTTATCCTCCGAGGAAGAAAGTGTAACATTTTTTTGGAATCTTAGGATAATTGGAGAAAACACACAGCATAGTTGGGCCTACTTTTCTGACCCATTTACCAACCAGTTCTGCATGGGGTCATTGTGGAGAAAGGCCATTATAGCAGACACTCTATAAGTTGCTCTGCCATTCAGGTCTTACTGCCTACGATGGTCAATAGTAATGAAAGTTGAAATGGCAGATACACTACGTGGAGTACTTGGCCAAGTTATAAAGGAATTAGAGTGTGACGATTTGGACTAAGGACTCACCCTTTTCCACACAGCTTTTGGGTTGTTCTTGCAACTTGGTAGACAGTTGCCATAGACAGCAGATAACCAGTTCCAAGTAACTCTCCTTCATAACCTGGGAATTATTTGATCACTGCATGATAGTTAGACATGAGCAGGAACATCCCATCCTTACATGAAACATATTTAGTTAAAAGAGTAAATAGATGAGATTTTGAAATCATCTTTTAAATATTTCATTTTTAATATCTTGTTCTGATTTGATACATTTTGATATGTGAAAGGAAACAAAAGGAATCATTAAGAAAAAGAAAAGTTAACTTTCTGAACACATTATTAAATATTAATTTATATGGTCCTAAGATGCCAAAATAACTTCATGGTCCCACCAAACATAAGGTGTTGATTGAGAAAAGTGACTGGGAGTTCTCTTTAGTGAAGAAGAATCACATAGCTTACTCATATATGTAGCCATTCATTGTCTAGACATTTGTTGATAGATGAT
This sequence comes from Heterocephalus glaber, assembly GCF_000247695.1. Next base: position 4,360,949 of record NW_004624787.1, on the reverse strand, counting down.
TAGATATAGATATAGATACAGATGTAGATGTAGATATAGATATAAGGTCTTAGGAGCAGTGTCAAGGAGTCTCTATGACATTGGTTATAGTTAGTATGGGAAATGTTTATACTTTCACTGGTTCACTGTCATCCTAAAAAGGGATAACTCAAGTCGATAATTTAAAAGAAAATAAGCATTAACATTATTTATTCATAAGTTTAGTGAATTTTACTCAACTAAACAAGTCTTTTTCTTAAAAATTAAACAAAAGTACCACAGTGTTTACTGTACAGTATTTATGGTGATTAATTGGGTTAATGAAGCTTAGTGAATTTCACCAATGTTTAAAAGTATTACATTGATTAAACAAACTTAGTGTTTTGTCAACAATGAAGAAAAGATGTTAACTGATCCCAGGTTAATTAGCTTTTGAAGCTTAACCAGTCTTTTCTAGTCTTTTGGGCCTAAAAGCATAACAGGAATTTTTTTAAATGTAGTTATTCTCCAGCTTGGTCTAAGAGGGCTAAAGACCCTCACCCTCATTAAAGAGGCTTCACAGAGCTTAACGGAACTTGAAAATTTTAATGGAATTTAAGTTTTAATGAAGCATAAAGCCCCCTTCAACTTCAGATCATGAGGATTTTACTTAATATCTAAAAAGTACCTTAATTCCTAAGGCAATTAGTGATTACTCTGAAATATAGTAAAAGTGACTTCTAAAAGATATAAATTCTTTTTAGACTAGGATGGAAGGGAAAAATGTGGAACCTAAATTCTGAGTCTTCCAACAAAAAATCAAGTAGTATAATAGGCTCTTAGGATTTCAGTGGGGCTTTTCTTGCAATATGATCCAATCTTAATGAAAGAAGGATTCCTCTCTATTTTATTTCTAAAATACAGTCATTTAACTGTTGATCACAATTTCTCTTAGCTTTCATTTATCTGAAAATAACTATTTCACCACCCCTCTTGAGAGATGTTTTGCTAGGTACATAATTCTGAGTTTACAGTGGCTTTACTTTTTGGTGGTATGGGGAGTGGCTTTTTTAACCAGTTTAAACATGTCAGCGTGGCTTGTTCTTAATGAGAATTCAACCACATATTTAATGTTGCTTCTCTGTATGTCATGTGTTTTTTTTTTCCTTTGGATGTCTAGAATTTATTAAAAGTTTCTGTCTTGTTTGATTTCTTTTTCTTCAGGGACTCTGTACAACACTCAGCATTATTTTGATTATTTGTCTTGTTTTGTTCACATGCTTTTCAGCTTTACCTTCATGACACTCTTTTTTGCAAAATTGATGATGAGTGTGGGCAGTAAAGACAACCATTTGACCGAGCATGCTATTCTGTCATTCAATGTCTTCAAGTATACAATCATTTCTGCCTGTGCCACCTTAATGAAGAGCTTATCAAGGCTATCCTCAGCAAGTCACTTTCTTAGATTTTTGCAGGAATTCTCTTCTATATACTAGGCCCAGATCTAGAAATTGCCCCCAAAATTATTTGGAGCTTGCTATTCTCATATGATCCAATACACTCTCTTCTAGTTAGTACATCAACACTCTCTTGTGTCCATTGATTCTCAATAACTCATGGATAAGTGTAAGTTTACACTTAGTCTTGGCCAAAAGACCAAGAAGTGATGGGGATAAGTATGAGTTTGTACTTCATGTGGATTTCATAGGAATGAAAGTGGTCCATGTCTTTTTTGCATCCTGACCAGATATGAAATCCCCTGTCATCCACCTGGAGTTGCTAAAATCAAATTGATGAAATACAAAGTACTTGTTACGTGTGTGTGTGTGTGTGTGTGTGTGTGTGTGTACAGTGCTAGGCATTGAACCCAGAGATTTGTGCATAAGAGGAAAGTCTAATCTCACTGAGTTACACCTTCAAGTCCTTTATATTACTTTTTAAGTCATATTATCATGGTTCATTTTTAACTTGTAGTTGTTAATTTTATTTAAGTAAAGTCAGTCAATTGTAACAGAGATTCAGCTTATTGTTTTACTGTTTTGGGCTTATGGTTTTACTGATGTATTAATCAAGTCAATTTTTGAAATAGAAACACAATGTGCAGTCAAAATGTCCACCAAATGTTTAAATTTAAAACTTAAAAGATACATTGCCACTACTCTCCCTCCAAATACTCCTTCTCCTTGCTTCAAACACACTTGTGCCATCATTCTTGACACATTTTGAAGCAGTTCTGGAAGTCCTTTTTTGGGTTATGATGTGTAATCAAAAATATGGTGAACAGTTTTGTAGAGTGCCATCCAACAAGAAGGCAGGCCCCAAAAATATTACAGTGTGTCCTTATCCATCTTAATCATCGGATCTGGCACTGTGCAATTTCTGCCTCTTTCCCCAAGTCAAAATGAATGTGAAAGGTAAATTTTTAATTCATGAAATCAAGGCAGCTGCAACAGTACAACTAAAGACATTGAGGAATGAAGACTTTCAGAACTGTCATGCAGTGGAAATATGGGATAAATGTATTGGAAGCCGGGAGGGGGAGCTAGAGGAGTATTAATGCCAATTTGTCATTTACTGAAATAAAACTTTAAGTATTCACTGTATTTTTCATTCATGCCTTGTATACTTTTTAAAAATGTTAATAAATTCAAGTTAATTTTCCTTCTAAGAAACTTAAAAAGAATTTAAATGATTACTCATTTAAATAATTAATTTACCTGCACTACTAAACTCGTGATCTTCCATTCACTTTTTTACCTTTTTCAATAATGTCAACATTATGGACATTACAAGACCAATCATAGGTCTACAAGACCAATCATAGGTCTTGTAGCATACTATCCAATGTCTATTGTATCAGAAAGATTACTAACAGAGATGGTACAGTTTAACTTTTAGTGGCTATTTTTTCAGCATTATTCAATGTCATTATCTATGTACAAATTTCCTCCTATGGAGGCCAAGAGGCAAATAGAAATGTCGATGTTTAGTGTTATCTCTGACCCTGTCTCTATCTCCCCTTCTTTCTCACCCTCTTTCTTTTTGTTATTCCACAATCTTACATTATTTTTTCCAAATAGGAATTCTTTCTTTTCTTTATTTTCTGCATACAGTCTTAAAAGCATTTACTGTCTCCTGACATTTTCTTTATTGTATGTCTACAGATTTTCATTTTATATTTGCAAGGTATTTTTATTTTATAATATTTATTTTGACTACATGATGTTTCACATAAGTTATGAAAGCACATTCAAAATTTGAACACATCAGAGCCCTTCATTTAATAGCAGTCATTTTTCTCAGGAGGAAATTTTTTGAATATGAAGCATCTAAATTTAATTTTTTAAATGTATTATAAATTTGAATCATGGTATTTGGAAATGACCGTATAATCTTATGTACCTTTTTTTTTCTTTTGTACCTGGGATTGAACTCAGGACCTTGCAATTGTGAGGCAGGTGGCAGAACCACTGAGCTAAATCCCTGGCCCCCTTATGTGCCTTTTTATAGTAAATTTAAATCTTTTTAAAGTTACTGATTCTTCTATCAATATTCTTTTGCTCCCGACCCGCCCCTCCCCCGGCCGGTGGCGGCGAAGGTGTTGTGGTGGTGGCGGCGGCTGGCTGTCTCGGAGCCCTAGCGCACAGCTGACACCCCGCTGTGGCGAGCCAGACCGACCGCCGTGCCACAGAAAAAAATGGGCAGACAGGCAGGTTTGCGGACGCCATGGCAACGTCGCGAGTCGCGCGGAACGCGCCGAATCAGCCCGCTCCCGGACAGCAATCCATTGGACACCCCTCCACCACCCCC
>NW_004624787.1:4321952-4349599 GCF_000247695.1 Heterocephalus glaber | reverse complement strand
AATTTAAAAAAAATCAACAGGTGATGTCCTAATACAGTAATCCAGAGGAATATTGGACATGTGACTAGTAGTAAACATTGTAATAGTCATATCCTTAACTTGATAATGATCAAATCAATGTTGGGTTAATGAGAAATATGTCAGCATTACTTCACAAAGGCCCTACTTTAACTTAGCTAACATAAGAAACAGTTGCTTTGGCTTAACATCTTTTTTATAATATGAGTCTTCTGTTAATACATTCTGTTAGCTTTTGTATGTATAAAAATGTGTTTCTCCAATTTTGGAAGACATTTTCACAGGATATATTAATCTAGTTTGATGGGTTTACTTTTTCAATGCTTTAAAGGTGGTTCTGACTGTCACCTAGCTTGAATTATTTCTGTGAGAAACTTGCTATCATTCTTCCTATTGTTCTCCTGTACCTAATGTGTATCATTAATTTTAAGCAATTTTATTATAATGCATCCTGATGTCATTTTCTTAAGCTTTCTTATATTTGGATTTCAGTTGGCTTCTTGAATTTGATGGTTTATTATTCTCTTAAGAATTTGGAAATATTTTGACTATTATTTCTTTAGTTATTTTTGTCTTCTTTTTTGAAATACAACTGTACATACACTGTCATTTAAATTTATCTCACAACTCTTAGTGCCTCTACATATTTGTTTGGTGATTTAATTTTTTTGTTTTTATTTTGGGTGGTTTCTGCTACTATGCCTTCAAATCTTTTTTCTGTTGTGCCTAAAAGTCTATTTTTTCTAGTCATTTTTACTTAATATATTTTAATATTTTAGGACTGGGGCAGAGATCTACAGTAGAGCACTTACCCACTATGTGCAAGGCCCTTTTAATTTCTAGCACTACAGAAAATAATTATATTTCACATCTAGAAAATGTTTAGGGACTTTAAAATTAGATACTTATCTATCCATATTAAACTTTTCAATTTTTGTCCAGCTTAGCAGACATATAGAATATTATCATAATAATCTTAATATCCTTATCTACAAGATCTATCATGTATTAGTGATAGGCATATTTTCATGATTATTTCATTTGTTTGCTTGTCTTATTTTTTCTTTATGCTTTATGTTTTTTTCTGATTTTGGTATGCCTGGTAATTTTTGACTGGACACCAGACACTAAAAACTTTATGGTGTTATTCTCTGATGAATATTACCTTACCTACATATTCTTGAATTTTTTTCCAGGAACCTTTTAAAAACTGATCGTTTTAAAGCTTGCCTTTAAACTTTATTTTCTAAGACAAAAGCAGCCTTCATATAGGGTCAATATCATCTGCTACTTAGGCAATATTCAAATGTCTAATGAATTATGAAGTTGTCTGGATTGTTGGGGGGAAAACACCAAACAACTTTTCCAGGTGCTGTGCCCACTCTCTTAATTTAGATTAATTTACTCTACTACTCTCGGTGGTCCTTTTCCTGGCCTTTGGTAGTGTCTATTCAGCTGAACACTTCTATGGGGCCCTCTGGAAACTTCCAGAGCACACTCTGTACACCTCCTGTCTTCCAGAGCTCAGCCATAGCAGGTATCAATACCTTGCCCTCCCCAGGCTCTCAGCCCCCTCTCCCTGACTGAGGAAGTTCACCAGGATCCAACAGGCTTCCCCTCCCTGGGCTGCATTCTGCTGAGTTTTTTTCATATGGGTGTATAAATTCCTCTACTCTACTCCATCTTGGCCAGGAACTATAGACTCCTTGGACTTAGTTTTTACTTTAGTCTCATCTTTCATGGGGAAGCCAGGTGGTGATGTTGTGAGGAACTGGCCCTCAGAACCTTCTCCGTCCTTTTGTACCTTTGATGAAAGAGTTCAGTCAAGACACATAGGTGGTCGTACAGTTACTCTTGGGTTTCAGGAAACTATGGTAATGATGATACTTGGTGACATTTTACTTAGAGTTTACTTTGGAATTGCATTATGTCTTCTTGTTCTTTTCAGATGTTTTCTTAGGGCCTTAATTGTGTAAGAACTTAGAAAAGAAATTCTAAAAAATGAAATATAAGTTTTTAATTTAAACCAGGTCCCAGTCCAAGGCTGTAAGATCCTTAAAGAACATTTGCTTTTCTGATAACCATTGGACTGTAGGCCATGTATGGCAAGCAGGAGTGCTGTATACTATGTGCTAGAAACAGAAGGGCTGTGCATTAGGCTCTGAGATTTAATACATGATTATAAATGTATTATGCATCAAGATCTTTGTAGCTTTACTTAATGATAACTGGCACAGCATGCTATTTTGGACTCCCCCTTGCTTGCCTCAGGCCCACTAATATCTAACTACCTGCCTAACAATCCAAAATTTACAATGCTTAGTTTCTTTAAAAGAGCAAATAAGAACAAACTATTGAATATTTCTAAGAAATAAATAAACGGGGAGACTTTTAAACCAAGAAATCGAGCTTGATGTTTTTAATGTAAGCAAAGGCTTTCATACTGATATTATGCAACCATTTAATTAACATCTTTTAAGTGGGATGGCAGTCAAGTAGTAGAAGGACAATTTTTCAGACTTTTTCATTATTTTCAATAATTTGAAATGTTAGAAGAACATCTTCATATTTTTCAACAGTAAATTTCAATGAAGTTTTAAATGTACTAATATAACACCATTTAAAGGGTGATTAAAGAGCTTTGAGTTAAACCTAATTTTAAAATAACTAAAAATTCTGAGCCAAGTGTGGTGGCACATATCTATAATCTCAGAATATTGGAGGCTAAGGCAAGAGGATTGCAGCAAGTTTGAGACTAGTCTGGGCTAATAATGAGTTCCAGCAGCCTAAACTATATAGTGAGACCCTGTCGCAAACAAAACAAATCAAAAATTAAACAAATAATAAAGTAACTTAAAATTCACTTACTTTGCTTTTCATATTTGTTATAAATTTTAACTCTTGTGAATTATTCATGGCTTTCTTAGTGTAGAATGTAGCAAATTTACTTATTTTTCAAGGGATTATACAAAGACACATAAAAGTCAGCAAGTATAAGTATTGTTTTTTCTAGAAAACTGTACAAATTATGTATACTTTACATACAGTGAGAAATACTATTGTTAAGATGATTAGCTGGGAAGGTGGTTCTGAATTTTGGTGATGTGAGTTTGATTCATCTGCCTATCAAATCAACTTGCTCAGGTATTTTAAATGTTGGGTTCTTTCAAATAGTACACTCAAAACTCATTCATATTTATGAAAAGATACAATAATGTTTTTAATATTTTTAATTTCTAGGCACAGTTCTCAAGTAGAAATTATCTGGTTTTTGAGGGAGATAAACATAGATATCATCATGATGCTTGTTTACAACAATATTACATATTAATCAATTACTTTGTATTCTAACAGCACAACTCAATCTCATCCAATTTGTAGTGTAATGAAGTTCTTGAATTTCTCTCCTGTGACTGTTTTTGCAAGGTAATAAACCTCAAAGGTAAATTAAGATAAGTCCTCTTTGCTTTTTAAACACTCTGATATGCACAGATTTTCTTATGATGATGTGTACATATAGTACACAAGAAATAGAAGGAAGATTATTAATAGGCCATATCAGTAAAATTAATTCTTTTGAATCATAGAAACCAAGGCCATTAAATCTACAACAAAGGTATTAAAATGGCTAACGATCATTGGTGTTATTCTCCATTACTTTCTGCCTCTTTTTTACTGAGTATGCCATTTGAACAATGGCATGTCCTCAGGCTTGGAATATCATACTGCTGTTACCATTTTTACCATAAACATGGCATAGACTTCAAAGTTGAAATGACCTAACACTAGAAGCTCAGTAGTGTAGCTCTCTGTATTTAAAATCATATTCCTGTCCTCTTCTTTAGTATAATGTAAATAAAACAGATTCATTTAAGGAAAATATTCACTTGTCTAATATGTCTCAGGTTTCAGATAGCACAGGTGAAATTACATTCATTTCAATTTTGTGCATCTTATTTTTGTACTATTTTAAACATACCTTTGCAAGCATGGTGTGCAAAATGCAGAATTTTTAAGAAAGTTCTATGTAAATGATAATTTGGCTATACATTTCTCTGAAATAGAGTAAGCAGTAAACTGAAGAACAGCTTTGTCTTGGCATGAAGTACTTAGTTGCCTACTATATGTGATCTCAGTTGCACTGGAAGAGTCTCCTATCCAAGAAAAACAAAACCGTTTTGTCCACTGGCTGATTCTTGTTATTTCACATTTAACACCTCAATCATTTGGCTCAAAGCTTTGTCCATAAATGCAAATATTCCTGGTAGGAATGAGAAATACAACTTCTTGGTGCTATTTATAAAATATTTGAAGAAAAGCTATCTCTAAGGATGGAAAGAATAAGAAATGCAAGAATTGGAGATGTTAACACATGCCATTAATGCATACACTTGCCAATTTCGTATTTTTGCCCTATATGTTATTTACTAATACCATACTTTAAGATCATATTCAGACATAAGTAAACTCCACATCCCTAAAATGTTTACAATAATTGGAATTGTCTATATCTTACTTTAGGTCTTTTATAAACTATAAATCACCTTTTTTATTTAGTGAAGTTTTTAAAGCTATACAAATACTTTCTTTCAAAAAATGTAATCTGAAAGAAAAACTGCAGTTCTAACACCTATGAAAAAATTGCCACATAGTGAATAAAGACACCATTGGGTTTCTCTTATTTGCAGAAGTAAATTTTGAAAACATGAATATTCAGTTGATTGCCAATTATATTAGTGGCAAATCCAAGAGAAATACAGAGAGTTTACAATTTCTAATCCTGTTTACTGAATATGATGTTATTAAAATCCTTTCATTCACTTCCAAATCTGACTCCCCATCCACCCATATTTTTATTCTGCATTTCATATGTGTTCTCAATGGAGATGTCACTAATGCATCACTAATGTACATAACCATAATTGGTCTGGTGACAAATAATCCTGAAGGAATTACTCTCCCAAATAATATTTGTATTTTCAGTAGTGCCTATTAAAGTAAAATATCTAAGCACATTGGAATAAGAAGAGAACGAGTTTGTAATAACTAAAACTTGGAAACAGCCCAATTGCCCATCAACTGGAGACTGGATAAAGAAGATGTGGTTTTTCTATAAAATGGAGTACCACTCAGCCATAAAGAATAAGAAACTAGAGACATTTATAGCTAAATGGATGCACATTGGGGATATACTGTTAAATGAAATAAATAGGGAACACAAGTGTAAATACTGAGTAGTTTCTCTGGTATGAAAAACTAGAAGTATAAATAAGGTTCAAATGGTATAAATGATAATGTGAAATAGGAAGCAAAGTTCGACAAGGAGTAGGGGAAGTGGGAAGGGTAGGGGAAAGGAAAGAAGGGAAAAGGAAAAAGTATGAGAAAAAGAAAAAATGGAAACAAAGTTTCTGTAAATAGGGAAGGGTAGAGGGGGTGAAGGGAGGGCAGGGGAATTGGGAAAAAATAAGAACTAAGATACGTTATGTAAAGATACAAGATCCCACCGATGAATGTAACTGTATCGTATACCTAAAATGTACCAATAAACGTAATGAAAACAAAAGAAGAGAACGCGATGGTGAGGAACCCACCCCCTGATTCCACCTTCTCTAAACCGTTCACCTGTATTACTGTTCCTAGTATATTCTGGCCATGTACCACGATAATATTCTCATCATAGATTTCACACTAGCACTGGGAAAAGGACGGGCAAGGGTTTGAGGGGATTTCACATATGGCAATAAAAATAACGATTTTACTCAAAGTTTGTAAAACTTTATTGTAAGTAAGCAAATGTAAGTCAGATGTCAAGCCATACAGTAGAATTACTATGTATTCCTAATATAATCCCCAAATTTTTATAGACAGCTGGATCAAAGGATCAAAGGATAAGTAAGATCTGGGCCAGGTAATCAAAGCATGGAAAATTATGTGTCACAATCAAGACATGTGAAAATCCATTATAGAGAATGGAGTTGCTCCTATTTCTCCCCAATAAAATGAAGTTGAGCTAGCATGGGAAAGAGGGGGAAGCACTCATGTCATGAGCACTTGTTCCAGGAAGTATGTCACAGAAGCAATCCAGTGAAACCGCTTGTCTCTTTAAAGAATATTTTTAATTAGCATCAGATGAAAGGACTCCCAACTATGGCCTGAAGACTAAGTGTACAGAATACAGTACTAGCTGTACTGCTATTGCTTGACCATCAGAACTCACCAAATACTGAAACTGTAAAAGTGTCAATGAACTTTCTTTCATAATTGCTTGCACAGATATCTTTGTCCTAATAAAATCCCCAACTCTTCTTTCATTCTCTTAACATATCAGAATCAAACCAGCTGTAAATACATGTCTTGCATTGCCGCCTTCTTTCTTACTCAGCAATTAAAAAAAAATCTTTTACTGTACATTATTCTCTATATTTTTGATTTTAATCTAATGAAGGCATGTAAAGAGAGATTGTATCATCAGGAAAAAATAGAGGGAACATCACAGATGCCAAGTCTGAGGGACAAATGAGGGACAGCTTGTAGTCTATTTAAGGCACCAGGTCATTTGCTATCATTGGTGAGGGGAATGGAGACTGAGGACTGAAGCATAAAGGAAAAAATCAGAACATTCATTGAGATTTTGCACAAGCAGGTAACGCCAGTAGGACCATGTTGACAGTAGACCTATTCCAGTCATCAAGCACAAAATAGGCAATTGTCTACCAAGCTTGATTTCAAGATTCATTGGAAGATTTGGCTGAATAAAACAGAAGGAAAGAAGATCCTTTTATCCATAGCCTTACTGTTGATATAAAATTTAACATTTCAGTGATTTGACTTAAAGCTTTGACTCTCCATAGAGGAGAAATAAGTTCTCTGCTCTTTCACCTCAGCAAAGTGATGGTAAGATTTATGATCAGTCTCCAGGCTTCATAAAACTGAAATCCATTGTAATAGGATTCTTGAGGAAACTAGTCTTAATTTTCTTCATTTTAATTATGTATTGCTTACATCTTCTATAATTCTGAAAGTAATGTTTAATCATTATTTCTGTGTATTCATGTCTTCCTCATTTATTATGCCTTAAAATCCCTAAAGGATGGCATTGTAACTTTTATTAACTTTTTATCCCCAAAGCCTAGCATGGAATCTATATGTAGTGGGAATTCAATAAGTACCAGTTACCATGATTAAACATAATTTTGTTCAAGAAACAGAGTAAGATTCATCCATATAAAGCACAAATAACTAATTCTCATTTTCAGCACATAACCTGAGAAGTACCTTTTTAAAAATGTAAATAAGCTCTCCTCTCTACATTGGCTGCCGTATTTAAATTTTATTGTTCCCACTACAGAATTAGTTGATGTGAAGAATCTAAACTACTTTTCTGTTTCTGTCTCACTTTGTACTTGAATGTCACATCATCTTTGTTCCTTAATCTATATTCCAGATAACACTGTTGATGTTTTAATATACAAGGATGCCCTTTATCCACCTTTAGTGTGGCATGCTGTTTGAAATATTTTATGGTACTGTAATATATTCTAATATGATAGTGAGCTAAAAAACATAAATCTTTTCTCAAATATAATTGTATAAATATGCTTTTAAAAATACATACAAACAGACTCTCACCTGTTCATCATTCAGATCAATAGAATATTTTTAGCTCGGGTCTGGGAAACAATTTGCATTACTGGGTAAGATAAAGCCAAATATTATGTGTTTCTGTCCATATAAGGAGATGAAAGCAAATAAGCTAACAAATAAATTTAGTTTATAAAGGTGTCAAAAAGAAAGTTCTGTGAAATTATTCAGAAGACTTTGCTAGGGAATTCTTGGCTTTACATGACAACTTCTTCAACTGTCATAAATATGTTTCCCTTTTGACACTGTATTGTAATAATGTGTTAGATGTAAGAAAATTTAGATGAACTCAGATATGTCATGGTTGATTTTATTTCATTCAGCATATGCCAGTATTTTTTGAGTTTCTTTTCACTGAATTATGTATTTTCCCTTTGTAATATTTATTAGTGGCAATGAGTCATCTTAGCCTGCATAGATAAAATCTTTAGACCTTAGATCCTCTCATCTACTTCCAAGTAGGCAGCGTGCTCTGTGACCTCACCACCTGCCACGATTGAGTCACTCAGGGACTCTCAACACTGACTCAATGGAATTTGCTTCCAGGATATATAGACTCATTACTCAGAAAGGTTAGAAGATGCAGTCTTATGAATTTGCCTCTTGACTGCCATGAACAACTTGGACAAAAACATCTGTGGTGTAGGGGGAAGGAGGAAGAAGCCAAGCCCAAGGAGAACCAAGGATGAGAGAAATATGAACCTAGGAATTCAGAGAGCAAGAAACAAAGACAAAAACTCTCATGATATCAGACTATTTTATGGTTCTTAATTTTCTCTTCTCATTTCCATCCACCCTTTTACTTAAAATTAGGAAAATGTTTAAACTATGAATGTTCTTCCACAACTAAGAATTTAAGCTCATGTTTGCACTTTCAATAACTGAAACTATATAGATATCATAGTAGGAACTCAAAAAGGTTACTGATTAAAATATTTACATATTTTAAAGACAATATTGTGCTTTAGGTCCCTTGAACCCAAGGAATCAAATAGATAATTTGATGCCTTCATATCAGCAGAATCATCACTGAGAGAGTCCATGACATGTGATGAACGTTGGGCCAACAGTTTTATATTAACTTATTTTAACCTCGAACAAACCTAGGAGTTATGCGCTATTTTCAGTATTTCACAGAAGATAAAACTGAGACTTAAATAACTTTGTCTTAAATTCACAGAGTTTTAAGTTCATAGGGGCATCAAATTCATGAGGCATTGGGTCTTTCTAACTCCAAGGGCCATGTTCTTTACATACTTCCTTCTTGTAAAGTGGGTGAGATTTTTAAATTTTTTTTGTCCATTTAGTTTATTGGTGCATTTTAGGTATACAATACACTTACATTCATCATTGGGATCTTGTACCTTTACATGATGTATCTTGGTTCTTATTTTTTCCCCATTCCCCTGCCTCTCTTCACCTCCTCCACCCTTCCCTATTTACAAAGACTTTGTTTCCAGTTTTTTCTTTTCTCATATTTTTTGCTTTTCCCTTCTTTCCTTTCCCCTTCCCCTCCAACTTCCCCTATTCCTTTAAACATTTTCTTCCTATGTCACAATATCAATTATACATTTTGATTCTCATTTGCACTTTTTGTTTTTCACACCGGAGAAACTATTAGGTATTTACACATTTATGTCCTATTTATTTCACTTTAGAGTATGGCCTCAATGTGCATCCATTTATCTATAAATGTCTCTAGTTTCTCATTCTTTTTTTTTTTTGGTATCGGTGATCGAATTTGGGACCTTGCCCTTGGGCGGCAGGTGCCGGAACCACTGAGCTAAATCCCCGGCCCCTAGTTTCTCATTCTTTATGGCTGAGTAGTACTCCATTTTATAGAAAAACCACATCTTCTTTATCCATTCTCCAGTTGATGGGCAATTAGACTGTTTCCAAGTTTTAGCTATTACAAACTGTACCACTATAAACATGGGTGCGCATATATCACTGTGGTATGATTCTTTTAATTCTTTTGGGAAAATACCCAGTAGAGGAATAGATGGGTAAAATGGGACTTCCAATCCTAGTTCTTTGAGGTATCTCCATATTGATTTCCACAGTGGTTGCACCAGTCTGCACTCCCACCAACAATGAAGAAGGGTTCCTTTCTCCCCACAACCCTGCCAGCACTTGTTATTGGTTAATTTCATGATAGCAGCCATTCTTTCTGGGATGAGGTGGAATCAGGTGCGATTTGTTTTTATGCCCTCAATTTACATCTATACTGCTCTTCTCTGTGTAATGATACATTTAAAAAGAATCCATGGGAGATGAAATATTGATGAGAATATTTTGAATTTCAAACTTGCTTAACTAATAGAGCAAACAAATTTTGAATTAAAGAATATATGAAGTTGAAAATAACAACTAAGCCCACTAAGAGAATTAATTGCATTCAAATGCAAATTAATTTAATATAGTAATTTATTTTGATTGTGCCTGGTAGGGAATAAAATATCTTGTCAATACTTTTAATTTTAATATTATTACTCTTTTTGAAGATAAAATTGGCAATATCTTTGTTGAAAAAGCATGTATTTGGTATTGTTTAAGCATGTGAGAAACAAATCATTGTATAAATAACTTGATGATAAATAAAATGAAGAAATGAAAATTTTATAGCAGGTTGCAAAACTCACTACAAGTAGTCACTACATATTTGCATAAATGTATCTCATTGATATTAAATTAGACTTACCTTTCAGTGATCAAAATAGTCATATAAAATTATAGTCATATAAAACACTGTTTTTTAAATGCAATTTCAAAATTTTATCTGTGGCCAATAATGTGAAATCACATTTTCCAATGAAGAGAGTGGCCTAAATTAATGACTCAGAAAAAGCACATCCAATCCTCCAGTTTTATTTTCACAAAATAGATCCACTAAAATAAGTTTGGCTGAGCCACTAAAATAAATCTGTCTATTAAGCAGTATTATTTGCAATTATGCTTTGCTACTATGCCATCAAAAGGAAAACAAAGCAGTTTAACTTTTCTTAAAGCTATAATTATGTCATTTTAAACTAAAGTTCTTGACTAGCAACTAGGAGATTAAAATAATTTGCATGAGTTCAGGAGAATAATTTTGAAACATCACTTGGGGACTACAGTATAGTTGTATGATTTAAGGCTTTGAGAAAGTAACTTAATTTTAAATAACTCTAAAGAAGTCTCCCATAAGCTTTACAATTATTTATTTTTTGCTTCGTTTTAAATAAAAAAGATAAGGACACTACCAGTTCATATTTTAAGATAGCTTCAGTATATCAAACAAATATTATTCTTAGGATAACCTGGAAAGAAAATATCTTAAAAAGCGTAACAACTCACAAAATACGTGAAATATCTATTGAAATGGAATAAAATATAAAAACAGAAACTAGAGCTAAAACATTAGACTTTGTGCACCAGCTGCCAGAGTAGATAGATAGGAGCAGGGAGAAAATACACCTCACAGAGGAGGACACAGAACCCAGGCTCACACAGGAAGGGGGGCAAAGAAAGAGTAAAATTCTTATCAAGGTGCAGACGAGGGAGGAGAAAGAGAAAAATCTTCCACTGAATCCTGGTACTTAGCTGCTTACTAGGCCATGCCTGGAACTGAGATACCTTCCGCATTCCATCCAGAAAACTAAAGGGCTGAGGTGTCAGTATAAATGTGTTCATATATAGGGAGCTGTAAGGGTCAGATGGCCAAATGGAGACACTCAAAACTGCAGGCAAGGGACATAGAGCAGGAAAGAGAGAGAAAGAGGAAGGAAGGAAGGAAGGAAGGAAGGAAGGAAGGAAGGAAGGAAGGAAGGAAGACAGGCCATTACAGATGGGCCTAAAAATCAAAATTTTAAAAAGTAAAGAACTAAATTTTAATAATAACTAACAAAATACAAGAGATTGTCCCCTCAGATACAGTACAACATAGTAAGTCTAAGATAAATTTAACCAAATATGTTGCATGTTCTAGAAGGCATATAGAAAAAGAATCCATGAAACACATGAGCAGGATGACATGGAAACATACTAGTTGCAAATGCTAGATACTGGAATTGTAATTAATGAAATGTAAAAAATCAAGAGATCATTTAAACTGAAAGGAACACAAGGAAAGGAGTTTCACAAAACTCACTAAAATAGTTACTACATATTTGTATAAATGTATCTCATTAATATTAAACACAGAATTAAATATAGAAACTACTAAAGATTAAAACAGAAAAAGAAGTTCAAAGAAAGATAACAAATGATGCATACTTAGAGAATCTAGATGATTTCTAACAGAAATACACAAGAACAAGGGAGAAAGCATTGATCAAACAATGTCCAAAGAGTTGAGGCTGAGCATATTATACTATGAACAGAATCAATTGCAGTTGGAAAGTATGCATGGAAGACAAGCAGAGGAAACTGAATTAATCAGTATACAAATGCATCGTGGTGATGTAATGGTATTCATGGAGTGATGAACAACAATAGTAATAAACAGTGCACAAATACATAATTTTTAAATTTCATGTTTAGAAACGTGGACTTCCTTCTCCCTACTAAGTTGCAATTAATTAAAATTTTAAATATGCCCCTCTTCAAAGTAAAGTATTAAGTAAAATATCATAACTCCAGTTAGCAAACATCAGATACAACTTTTTCCTTCCTTTATTTTTTGCTATTAGAGCTCACTTTCAAAGAATTGAGTTAATAATACTGTATATATTAAGTTTAAAATTATTTTAGCTGATATGTGAAATCATAAAGTTTGCATATTTATGAAGTATCATATGATGTTTCAATGCATGTATATATTAAGTAGTATTTAAATCAGGGTAAACATTCTTATCTCCTCAAATATTTATCATTTCTTTGTGGTGAAAATATTCAAGCTCCTTCCTTCCAGCTTTTTGAAACATACACTATATTATCATTATCTATAGCCATCCTACTATGTAATAGCACAGCAGAAATTCTTATTTCTATGTAACTGTAACTTAGTAACCATAACCATTGATTAACTATTCAATTAAAAATTCCATTGCAGTCAAATATCTCTGCCAGTCATCCTTTTATTTTTCCCTTATTTTATGATCAATATTTTTAATTCTAATCACTTCATAGATAAGAGACTTGTTATAAGCTCTAAGGTAATAACTTTATAAAATATGTAACGTGTTTTTTGGATATTTTTTTTGTGCACCTATTTGGTGTAAATCTCATCCTGTTTCCTACTTTGCTTACCCACACTTGTGACTAGTCATCTTTCAGTGTTGCTGAAACACTTTTGTTTATTCTCAGTCTTTCATGATGAACTAGAATGAACATCCACTACATTTAAACTTCTCTCATATCTCTCAGGGATGGACTCTGAGATTACCACCGACTGTCACTACAAACAATGCCAGTCAGTATTGTTATTTGGGACATGTGCAAGGCCCTAGGTTCATTCCTCAACACACACACACGGACACAAGCACACACACAATTGTAATATCTCCATCAATGTGCATATGTTTCTTAGAATTTCTGTATGATATATATTTATACTATATATATGATCACAGGATCATAGACATTAGTTCTAATTTGGAAAAAATACTTTCCACTGAAATGGAAGTTAGCACCCTATTTATATTCACTTACACTTCATATTTTTATACTTTTAATTGCAGTCTTCCTGAGAAGAATAATGTCTCACTGTTTTAATTTGCATTTCTATAAAAGTTTCTTTGCATACCATTTGGCTGTTGAACTTGGACCTGTGGTAGTTTGTCATTTTCATTGGTTTCCCACCCCTTCCACTGGAGTTTGTGTCTTTTCCTTGATTGACAGAAGTTATTTCTATATTCCAGATAACAATCCTCCATTAGTCTTACATTCGGTCAGTATTTTGCTCATTTGTCAATGGGATCCTTCACTGAACAGAAAACCTTACTATTGAAACCCTAACAACTGGCTTCTTCATACCGTATAGTTTATGCTTTGGTCTTGCATAAGAAGTCTTTTTCCTTCCCATAGTCTGCAAACTAGTCCAGGTATTTTTCTTTGCTTGTAGTGAAACTTTCACATTCTTTACCTTTAGTATATTTAAAATCTGCTCTTGGATTGAGTATAAGGAAGGATCAAGTGTATGCTTTCTTCATTAGAAAGTGTGTTTTTCTAATACCTTAACCAGATTTATGGTGCCATCTTCTATTTCAAATGTGCATACATGCATGCATCTACTTCATTAAAGCTTCTATTCTGTTTCCTTTGTGTATTCGCTTCTGCACACATAGAGGTCATATAGGTTTTTAAAGGATAGCTTTGCAGAATATATTGATATCTTGTCAGTGTTGCTATTTTATCTTTTTAAAGTAAACTTAGAAATCTATAGAAGTTTAGTCTTCAACATAAATTTTGAATGAAAAACTTGGTTAGGTTAGACCACATACACAATATAATTTTTTTGAGATTATGTCAGATTTGTGAGCATATTAGGAGACATTTCATAATTTTCATACATGGACTATGTGAAGTTATTCAATCATGAATGTACTATACTTTTTCATTTTTAAATCAACTTAATTTAACAGTTTTTCCTAAAATAATAAAGGCTGCAGTCTTGCTAAGTTAGTTTCTGTAGTATTGATAGGTTTTTAGTTAATTCAGTCAGTAGCTGGTTTAAAATATACATTATATATAGTGCTTTTAATCTACTGTATAACCTATTATATATTATGTATAATTTAGAACATATCATTTAATACATCATAAAATAGTACCACATATTTTATATATTCATTTATATAAATGCATGATAATATATGAAATATAATTATATTTCACACATGTATATTGTGTTAGAGTTCTTATCTTTTAAATAGTGAGTAGAATTCATTTAGAACTTTTAAAAACTACATTTTGCCAGTAAAAAAATGGACACTTTACATTACTATTTACAACACTTTTATGGACTGAATTCCCATCTGATTTCTTATGTTGAACCCTAATCTCCAATGTGATTCTATTGAGAGATGAGGTGCTTGAGAGGTAATTGAGTTTAGATAACATCAAGAGGATGGGACCTGCATGATGGAATTACTGCCTCCATAAAAATGACGCCAGAGACTGCTTCCTCTCTCTGTGCTTTTCGAGGACACAGCAAGAAAGCTTTTCTCTGCCAGGTGGAAAGGAGTTGAAGGAGGGGAGGGGAATGAGAGAAGAAAGGAATCAAGATACACCATGAAAAGGTACAAATTCCCTATAATGAATGTGATCATTATGTAAATTTAAATTTTATCAATAAAATTAAAAAAGAAAAAGACAACCCTCACCAAAAATCCAAATTGACTGGCCTTGTTCTGGGATTGTCATCCTTGAACTGTGAAAAACAAATTCCTCTCGCTTACGGAATCTAGTCTATAAATTTTGTTATGGCAGCCCAAGCAGACTAATATAAATTTATTTCCAAGTTACTTTGCAGTTTTGTTTATAATATTTTTTGTTTTTCATGCTTTCCTTTCCTGCCCTGCACTTGACAGATCAAATTTCCTGTTTCCTTTGGAGGTGTTGAATTCCTACATTCCTGTTACTTTTCTTTTCAATTGTATTTTTTAAAATTACCAATGTAACTTCTGGAAGAAATGACAGACAGATTAGTACATCCTGCCTTTCTACACCCCCCAACCTCTTCTAGAACTTTTTTCCCAGAAAGTTCTTTTTTTTTCTTACTAGACCAATAAAAAGAAAATGCTTGGCAGGTTAACCAAGGATGTTTTCTGTTTTAAAAAATCACTTTAAAATTTTAAGGAAAATATAGGATAGACTAATAATGATTTCATAAAGAAAAATATTATTAAGCCAGATTTCTTCTAAGAAATGTAAGTGTGAGGCCCTGAGTTGGATTTCCAGTATCAAAAAAAGTGAATAATACTGCTTTTGCATTGTACTAGATAGGTAACGAACACGTAATGGTTAAGTTTTTCTCTCTCTCTCTTATTTTTCTAAAATTTGGGTGACTAGTTCTGAAAAGATCAAAAGAAGTTTTGCCCAGAACAAAATCATATCTTATTTTAACCGATTTTAAACCATTGTGGCCAGGAAGATTTGGACATTCTGAACTCTGTCTGAAGTTAATTTATACTCCCATGGATCTCAGATCCTGTGGACCCCAGTATATCTAAGCAACATGGTCCAATAGTCTTGCTACTTCATCTTGAAATTTCCTTCCCTTTCTCAGATATGCACACATATGTGCAGTATAAAATGTACGGTGAATTATACAAATTGCTATAAAGTGTGGTCTATATAAGAAGTTGAGGAAAAAAAAAGTCTCAATGATAAACGACCGAAATCAGAATTTAAGGTTGATTGGAGTGAAAACACCATCATTGCCCGTTCATGAGAAGAGTTAAGTGAGACTTTTGCTCCATCTAGTGTTCCATAGTGGAATTATGTCTTGGAAGTGAAAATAATCCATCACGGCAAGACTCCTATTTTAGGGAAACAGCATAAATAAAGCTGGGTGCTGACTTAAAGCTGGTCTAGTCAGAGACATTGTATATTTCTTGGTTACCACACTGGAAAATACCAGGTAACAGAAGCCATTCTTAGATCTAAGAAGTTAGCCAAATATTTACCGAACCGTTCAATATAAGTGCTGATTTTTGACCCCCCAAATATATATATACATATATATGTATGTGTGTGTGTATTCATATCAAAAATTTAAAAATAGAAAAGCTTGAAAAATGGATATGGATTATGTGGAAATAAGAATGTGATGGTGGTAATGTAAGAAAATGATGGCAATAACATGTGGAAGTAAGAAAGGTTACACACATTTAAGGATGATTTTACACATGTACTTGGATGAGGTCATATTGTACTTTTCTTCCAACTCAGTGAAAGATTTCAATTTACTGATTTTGAAATTGAATTGAGATAGTAGACACAAAACAAGTAAAGACATAGAACCTATGAAAATGTGACCAATATATTTGATTACATAACCATGGTGAATTATGGAGAAAAATGTTAAATTCACCAAATAAAGAATACATTTTCTTGTCTTTCTATGTAACATGTAAAAATTGATCACACTTAGTTTAAATGAATATCTTGAACTTGAAAATAAATTTTGCATCATATTCTCAAATATAATAAAACCAAAAAAATAAAATATACCACTAAATTTAAAAAGAAAACTAAAAATTATAAAGTGAAGAAACCTACAAGAAGAACAATTTACAACAAAACCTGTGGGATGGAAAATAAGAAAGACTGAGAACACACTGTACTTTTAAATGACACCTTTGTTAATAAAGAAAAGTACAATAATAAAGGAGATGGTTCTTACCTTAAACTACTAGAAAATGAATACCAAAACCAAAGAAATGAAGAAAGATTAGTAAAGGTGAAAAAGAAAATTTGTAGCAAGGTGTGATGGCACAAGTCTATAATCTCAGCACTCTGGGAAGCTGAAGCAGGAGGGTCATAGACTGAGCCCAACCTGTGTATCTTAGCATAGCAAGACCCTGTCTCAAAATTTAAAAATAAATAATACAAAGGGCTGAAGATATAGCTTAGTACAAAGCCCTGGGGTTCAAACCACAGTACTTTCTCTGTCTTTCTCTAACTCCTTCTCTCTCTCTCTCTCTCTCTCTCTCTCTCTCTCTCTCTCAAAAACAAAAAATAAAAACAGGAAAATATATTCTTGTTGGAGGATTTTAATGCAAAATTATTTCAAAGTCATTACAGGATTGTATGCCTAATAAACCCAAATCATAGGCAAGTTAACATTATCATCATTTTATCTTTCAAAATATATTGATCCTCCTTCTAATTTTGAATTGCTGTTAGTGTTCCTTACCACCCTTGTTGAACCACATTTTAATGTTTCATATATATGCACAGTGGTTGGGAGGAATTCCAAACTTCTTTGTATAAAGGACACAGAAGTAAATATGTTAAGCTTTGTGAGACATATGGTTCATGTCTATCTTTCCCAACTACTTGAGTTTGACAAGATGCTCAGAAGCAGCCATAGATAATATGTAAACAAGTAAGTGTGGCTGTGTTCCAATGCAAACTTGTTTACAAGTCTCAAAAGAGTGAAGGTGGCTCATGGGCCATCTTTGTGGACTCTGGGTCAGAGTTAATACTAATTTTAATAAATATCAATTTCTCTGTGCATGTATAACCACACTCAATTCAAAACAAAGAAGCATTCATTCCAGAATAAGATTCTGATGATAGCAATAAAGTTTGTACTATAGTTAACATTTTGGTAGGACTGTACTACATATCAAGGACTTTATATAGTTTTAGATGTAATATATCATTTAAGAGCTACATCAGTCCTACTGGTATTATTATTACCTTTTCCAGGTAAAGAATCAGATGTAGATACTTAAGATACTTATCCAACATTCTAGTACAAAGGTGACTGTTTTAGATTTAAAGTCACGTCCACTGTATCTCATTACTAAACTGCTCTGTAGAAATACTTAGGAATCTAAATGGCATATAATGGGCACATTTATTTTTCCTGTGGCAGAGGGCCACCCATTCACCCATTCTCATTCTCCCACCCATTTTTCTATGGGGGCAATTCTCACTCCATTTTCCAGGAAGAGATGCTTCATCTCACCTACCTTGCCAGCACTGACCTCTCTGCATGTCAAAAGCAAGATCCCAAGTGACCGTCCATCATTCCTTGCACCATATTAATTTAAGCATAAGACTCAAGCATTCCAATCTAGGAACCATAGACCAATTTCCTCTTCACTGGTTTGTCCAGGGACAGCAAATGCTGATTTTGTCTATTACATGGAGTAAGCTGAGGAACCATGACCTCTTTCAGGTCCATCTTCTCCCACCTCAATGTGGTGGACAGGTCAGAGACATGAGGATATTAAAGTCTAGACTCAAAACAAAAGTAGCAAGATTTTTTCATAATCTCCAAGCAGACTTTTATAGTAAGAATTCTGAAACTATTTTCACTCTTGCTGTCTCTTTGTCTAACTTCAATTGATGAAGTTCCCAAAGATGGAAAACATGATTAATTTAACTCACTCAAACCACTTGATTATATGAAATATAGAAATTGTAATAAACGGCTAAGTCTAATTGAGATCAAGTTCAGATTATTTCTGAAATGTAATCATCTGCATAGAGTATATCCAAAGGGAGAGTAACTTTAAACTATTCTGGATATACCCCTCCCTCACCATTTAACAACTCTTAAGATGGCTCCTTCAATGATTACCTATAATGAAGTTATTGGAAGACTAAAAAATTATAGTTACCATAAAATGGCCTAAAACTGTACCTAATGAGATACTGTAAAATTTCCAAGGACTGAAATGAATTATGGTCAATGAGAGTCACAACTGAAATGGACACTGTGACATAATGAACTGTGCTGATTGATGCAGGAACCAACACATAAAAGAAAGAGTAATGAGCAGTTCTTTTTTTATCCAGTGCAAATGTTCACCGCTGTGTGGAAACTATTTAACACAAGCACAAAGATACATTTTTTTAATTGAAAAAATGGTGGATGGGTAACAAGTGACTGAAATGGGAGAAAAATCCCATTCCTTTGGGATATTTTAAATGTTCCCATTCCCTCTTTTAGAACCTAGAGATATTGCCCAAATCAATGATTAAAGGCACTCATAAAACTATGCTTTTATAAAATCAGCCAGGAATAACAGATTCTCTTGGCATCTTCTAGTGAGATCACAGCCTTTCAGTTTGCACTAGACAGCTACTGGGAAAACAAAACTTGGAGTTCTGGGAATCCTCTCTGAGAAAGTGCAACAGAGGTGAGAGAGATGTCTGGCAAGTAGAAGATTCTTTCTTCAATTACTTTGAGGAATAAAACTTGGTAATCATCATTTGTTAAACATCATTTAACACATATAGGCAGAGGACAACTTAGAATTATTCCCAGGTTTTCTACATCATTAGTCAGAGATACGTTTTTTTTTTTTAATGTAGTGTTTTTGGATATAGAATTATACCAAGGTTTTATCAGTATTTTTACACTTTTCATACATATATATTTGAAATATATGTTAAAATTTGAACATATTAAGATTCAATCAGTCTTGGAAAGAATCGGATCAAGATGTAGGCAGACTAAATGTGGAGTAAAGGGGAAGAGATTAACATCTATCAATTGTATATAAAGGAGAAATTAAATGTCTAGATTACAAGTACATATTAGTGAAAACGATACATGAAGTAAAAATCTCATGTTAGGATAATTACAAAGAGAGGAATTAACAAAGACTATAAATATTGATTCTAATTTACTAGGAAAAGTTTTGTTTGAATGACAAGGTTCCAGAATTTGCTATGTGGTGAAATCTGCGTATCAAACTGATATAAGTTTGTATGCATTGCTAACTCCCTGGGGCTGACCTCCTTTTTCTGACAATCTTACATAATAGGATAAGAAAATTAATAGTTTTAAATTGGAACTTTATTAAGTGAATATCTAAATTAATTAGCCTACATGTATTCACATCTACATTTGCCTCCCATGCTACTGCCACTATTATTTTTTCTTATGTACTTGGTCTAATCATTTTTTAAAAGTAAACTATGAAGCTCTTAAAAGATTTCTCAGAAACCTGAATTTCTTTGACTTTATATTGTTCCAAGAGTTACATTAATTATCTCTTGCCTCAGCACCTCCAAAATAATTAACTTTTTGGGTTGAATCATAATACTTCTTTGCTCCTTTGCCAACTCAAAATGAAAAAAAAAAAACATCAGTTACATGCATACTATGGAGAAATTGGGACTATAGCAAATTATCACCAATGCAGTGGCTTACAAATAATGTAAGATCTGAGGTCAGAAGTCCTAAAACCAATGTGTGTACACAGCTGCATCATTTCTGGGTCTGTAAGCCAGAATCTGTTTGTTTGCTTTTTCCAGCTACTATACTCAGAGTTCTTCAGCTCAAGGGTCCTTCCTACATTTGAAAGACAACACAATACCATCTTTAAACTGTCTCTGTTTCTGATAATGTGCATCTCTTTTAAAGACCACTTCTGATACATTGGGTCAACCCAGATGATCCAGGATAATTTCTAAATCTCAAGATCCTTAATTAAATCACACTTGCAGAGTTCATCTTGCCAAGTAAAGTAACATATTGACATGTCAAGGGATTGGGAAGTGGAATTTGTGAAAGGGAGACATTATTCTTTGTGCAATGGTAGAATTTAAAAACTTGATTCTAAGTTCAGTTTAATAAAAGTCAGACAAAGAAAATAAGATGGATGAAATTAGAGAAAGATTCTTCTGAAAAGAGTTTCAACTTTTGCTGAAATTACAATGAAAAAGGTTACAATAATTCCTATCAGATGCTAAGTAGGGCATAAAGTCTGTTAAGGCAGAAGTGAATGTTTTTCTAGACATTAACATCTTAATTTGGACTGTGAAATATTTAAATAATTTATTGATGTAAATTCACTCTCCTTAACATTATCTGTCTTATGCATTATCTGTCCTGGTACAGATAGGAAAATGAAAATCAGAGAAAAAATAGTGCAGCCCTCTACAGTTCAAAGATTTTGTAAAAAGTACCATTCTAATTAGTAGTATGAGTATGTTCTACTCCAAGCCTTTTGACCACACATGTAATTTATCTTAAGTGTCTGGTTACTAGTGTTTGTCAAGCATTCCCCTACAATCGATCCTATAAATACTTTTCCTACCTCGTGGCATTTATCAGATCACTTTGTTGCTGCAACCCTTTAAGTTGCACCACTTGACTGATTCCTTGGCTAAATTATGATTTCAGTCATTAATTCATTGTACTTATATTTCATTGGCCTAAAAAGGGTTTGAGCTAGACTCTTGATGGGGAGTAGGAAACTTAAAAACTACAAATGAATGCATTTTCACAACTTTTTCCATGTTAACTCATACTGAAAATTATGTTGTTGCTTTAGGGAGATGATACTGGTTACTGATAAGGATCACTGACAGTCAGGTCAGATTTTTGAGGTTGAGACAAAAACTCTACTGTTTATTACCTTGTGACCTTTGCAGATTACCAACACTTTATCTCATGTTTTCCTCACTAAAATGGGATGTTTTAGCCTTTTCCTAATAAATTGTTTTGAAGTTTAAATAAGCCAATTCATATAAAACGCTTAAACTTATACTTCAGCAGATAATTACTATTATTTCCCAAGCTTACTTATTTTTGTAAGACTTATCTCCTAGCCAAAGGCTTCTCACTTATCCTAATAATTGTAATAGTAAGTTTTTAAGGAAATAGAGAGAAGTAGAATGAATTTAGCTAGACACAGATTCTTTGGGGAGAGAATAAAGGAAAGAGAGAAAATAAGTGGAATATGAAAGGAAATTTAGAGAGAGAGAATTAGGGAAATAATTTTTAAAAGAAGCTTTATCAAGATATTGAGACTTTCATCATTGGAAATTTGCACCTTTACATAATCTCTCTTGGTTCTTATTTTTTCCCCTTCCCCTGCCCTCCCTTCAACTCCTCCATCCCTCTCTATTTACAAAGACTTTGTGTCCATTTTTCCATTTTCTCAAATTAATTCCATTCCCTTCTTTCCTTTCCCCTACTCCTCCCACTTCCCCTTCCCTTTGCCCCTTTTCTTCCTATTTCACAATATCTATTATACCTTTTAGTTGTATACCTAAAATGTACCAATGATTAGAATGAAAAATTAATAATGTGAAATAGGAAGAAAAGGTCCAAAGGGGTAGGGGAAGTGGGAGGGGCAGGTGAAAGGAAAGAAGGGAAAGGAAAAATTATAAGAAATGGAAAAAATGGAAACAAAGTCTTTGTAAATAGGGAAGGGTGGAGGGGGTGAAGGGAGGGCTGGGAACGGGGAAAAAATAAGAACAAAGATGCATCATGTAAAGGTACAAGTTCCCAATGAGAAATGTAAATGTATTGTATACCCAAAATGTACCAATAAAAGAATTTTTTAAAAAAAGATGCTGAGGCTTTAGAATTTTTAAGGGAATTTTATTAAATAATAGTTTGTTCTTACTTAAAGTTGCTAGATAATTATTTTTTCATTTATTCACCAAATTATTAAGAAGCTAAAATTATGAGTCATATCCTGTTCTAAGTGACGGAGACTGTCATAAAGAGGAAGGCATCTAGGGTTCTATTTGATCTCTGTTTAGAGTCATGAATATTGACTGAATAATCAGCCATATATCTGTCTAACTACTAATGTGTAAACTGCCATCATTGTAAATGCAGAAGACTTTGATCCACTCAGGATGGTTAACTCAGCTTTTCTTGGGATCTGAAAGATGATTATGGCAGTTACCATAGCTTGTGAGAGCTTGAGGAATAAAGTGGCTGGGATGCACTCCATGTGTTGAGTCATAGTGTGAAATGAGACTAGAAGGTAAAAAGATGTTAGATCATGTAAGGCTATGGAAGTAGTAAAGATCTTGATCCTTATTTATAGAGGATTTGGGCTCTTATAAGAACTTTTATATTATGGAAAGAATCTTCCTCAGAGACTGGAGGAGAAGAGAGTACATGGATGGATGAGGAGGACATCGTCTTGGTGCTGATAAAGCTGACATAGTGAGGGAGGGTGGCGACGCTATCAGTGTGGATGAGTATTTGGAGCTGGATGCCATAGAAGAGTGAAAACATCAGACTCCATTACCAAGGGCAGAATATATGCAAGGATCAGAGAGAAATTAATATGGATCACTCCTAGGTTTCTGGTCTCACTAATTGTATACCTGACCGCTGTACTCCTAGAAGACTGGAGGAGACCAGAAACTGGCATTGGATTAATTTTTACAAATTTGTCTTCAAAATGAAAGTACAGCTGACTTAGTTTTGAAATGATCACCCTAGAATAGAGCCAAGAGTACTGATTACTATGAACATAGGACATTAACATTTACAATCAAGAAGTATTACAAGTTGACCAAACTGACATTGTGATTTGGGAAGAAATGTGAGCAAAATAGAAGACATTAAAAAAAATTTCAGGCAATGTGTTTTATAGTTGTTTGTTTGGGTTTTTTTTTTTTTTTGTCTTTATTACATAGAGAAAGCCATGGAAACTTCTATGTAAAATTGTGAAATATTTTCAACTCCATCTTTATGGAAACACAATTTCACAAACAGTAAGAGCTTTCCTTGGCTGGAAAGAGGTCATTATTAGACATGACTGAATAAATTTAAAGTCACTGTGCTGTCCTGCTGCATGATGCTATGACTCTAGAAACTTGACTGGTGCTATGGAATTTGATTATGGTAGAGGATGTTACCTGCCAGACACTGAGGAAATGTGTAGGTAATTCTGTGCCCATAAAAATGAAAGGAGAAAAGGAATTTGGGTTAAGAGAGCAACAAATTCTTTCTATGAAAGATGGATGGAAACAATTAAAGAAGCAAAAAATGCTGCCAGTTGTGTGGAGGTTTACAGGTCCCCGCATTAAGCAACATGGATTCACGTGCAAAATTTATAACAACTCTTTAAAGAAAAAAGGTAGAAATAATCTGTCTATGAGGATGGAGAAAAAAAATTTGCTCTGAGATACTAGTGAACAAGCCACTGTTCTGTAAGATAAATACAAGCTGAATCGAGAATTCTAAATATTAGGTCCTGAGTCACGCAGAAGATGCAGAATCACCCCGCTGCAGACAGGCAACCACCTGGTTCTGCACTACAA
Organism: Heterocephalus glaber; assembly: GCF_000247695.1. The sequence continues at coordinate 4,325,254 of NW_004624787.1, read as the reverse complement.
AGACACAGAGGATACCAGACCACCAGACCACGGTACTGAGTCCCGCTGCTCCTGGTCCAGAGGAAGGGGCTTCCCAGTCACCATACCTCCCACCACTCCCATCCCAGAGGTAGGGGCTTCTGAGCTGCCATCCTACTGCTCCTGGTCCAGAAGAAGGGGCTTCTCAGCCACCATCCCTCCTGCTGCTCCCAGCCCACAGGAAAGGGCTTTTGGGTCACCATCACTACCACTGCTCCTGGCCCCTGTCCCACCTCTCCCAGCTCAGAGGAGGTAATCTGTGCAGGCACTAACAGCCACCCGCCCCAGTCGAAATGAGAAAACACGTAAAGAAGTCTCAAAACCAGACTTCCAGATCACCTACAGCAACCCAAAAGGGAAATGAGATGGAAGACTCTGATATTCAACCAACTGGACCCACTGAACCGTTGTTTTATGAGTGTCATATCATTTTCAAAGTCTTGCAACTATAGCAAATTGATCATGGTGCTCTCTCATTTTTATACATTGAATTTCATTCACTAATATTTTTGCTTGGAGTTTTTGAATTTATCATCTTGACTGACACTGGCATGTAAATTGCATTTTGAAAAATATCCTCAGATATCTGACTGATGGTTATGGTGACCTTATAAAATATTTTGAATGGATTTTCTATTTTCTGAAAAAGTTTGTATGTTTAGAAAAATTAAAAATGGGAAAACATCTAGATTTGAATTTTTCCTTGGGGATAATTGTATAACATCTTATCCAATTTTTTAAGTAGAGTAAAATTATTCATATTTCCCATTTGTTCCAATGATAAATTTGGAAAATTACATTTTGAAGAAGTTTTTTCATTTTACCTAAATTTATAACTTACAGGAATAAAGTTTTTTATTATACTTATATCATCTTATACTTGTAGAATATACATTTATGCTCATACTTAAAATCTTTATTAGTAATTTCTCTTTTCTTAATCAATTATATTAATTTTGTTCTTTTCAATTTCCTTAAGAGTTAAATTTGTTTTTTCTAAGTCCTTTGCTCACTAGTTTTCTATTTCATCAGTTGTACATTTTATTTTCCTGATTTATTTTTCTGATTTATTTTCTGACAGTTTCTTGAAATGGATTCTTTAATTATAAATATTTCAGGATTTCTTCTTTATCACATTATGCACATGTCTATAAATGTCACTTAGAATTTTTTAGCTGCAGTCTAAAAGTTTCTATCTGTTTTATTTCCATTTTTATTTAGCTTAAAATATTATCTTATTTCTTTGACAATGTGTTTATTCAATGAGCTACCTAGATGTGTGTTGTTTAACTACTAAATAGTTCAAGGTTTCCTTTCTTTTGTTTTTATGATTAGGAGCTTAATTCCTTTTTCTCCAGAGAAATATTGTAAATGATTTTTAGACCTTAGGCTTTATAACCCAAGAGGGTTTATTTTGTTAAATATTCTGTATATCCATTGGGAAAAATGTATATACCTGTGTTGTTTAGAATCTTCATGTCAATTAGGTCATTTTTAATAATGGTGTTCAAATATTTTTAAATGCTTCCTGATTCTCTGTTGTTGATAGAGATATGACAAACATCTTATTATGATTGTAGATTTGTGTATTTTTTTTTACTAATTTTGTTAATAGTAGTGCTCTATGTTTTGAAGCTATTTTCAGATAAACCATTAGATTCAACTTGTTTTCATTATAAAATGTTATTCTCACTTCTTGTTTTAGTCTATTTGTATGATTTTAGTATTACTACACACTCTTTCTTTGGTTAATGAGACAGGATGTGTCCTTTTGAATCCTATAACTATGATACTTTCTTATATTTAAGATATGTTCATTGTAATAAAAAAATAATTAGATTTATTTTATCCAGACTGAAAACCCTCATCTCTTAATGTTATTATTTCTATATTTGGATTTAGATTAACTTGCTCATTTATTCCATATTTTCCTTCTGTTCCTATTTCCTTTATTCATCTTTCTTGATTTGTGAATTAATGCAATGTATTTTTAGATATCTCTCCTAAATTAACTTGTTAACTATAGATTGTGTTATTATTATTAGAGAGAGAATATTATTAGAGATTGCAAAATGTATCTTTGATTTATTGAGCTCCACTTAATACTTTATTCCTTCTTGATAGTATAAATTTATCATTATACTTGAGCTTTATTTACTGTATTTCCAACTTTTGAGCAGACTTCATCATGTATTTTTGTTGTACATGCTGCTATTACTGTTTTAAAACAACATTCATTCATATTTTCCAAAATTTAGGAAACGTACTTAGCTGTGGTACATAGTTACACAATTCAAAACTTTTAGCCATTCAGTAAATGCATGAGAACTAGTTAACATTATTTGGTGGTTAAAAAATTCAACTCTGAAATGTAATAGAAGGTCAAAATAACCCGTCATGTATAATTAAAAGATTACTACTAGCAAAGTATAAACTACTATAATGAATTCAAAGACACCAGAAAGTCTTGTGAAATGAATATATCAAGGTGAAGAGTTAAGCCAAAAAAAAAAAAAAAAATCAGCAACAGAAAAATAAAACAATGACAGAATGACAAGAATAAGTCAATGCCTTTTAGTAATAACTCTCATTGTGAATGGTTTCAACTCATCTATCAAAAGGCAGATTGGAAGAATAGATCCAAAAACAAAACCCAATGGCATATTTCATAGAAGATACACACCTAATGTAAAAAGAAATTCATACATTAAAAATGAAAGTCCAAAACACAATATTCCATGCAACAGGAACCCTGAAAAAAAAGCAGAAGTAGCTATCTTAATTTCATACTAGGTGGACTTCAACCCAAAACCAATCAGCAGAAAAGAAGGTCATTACAATTGGTCACTACAATTGGTCAAGGGAACAATTCAACAGGAAGAGATAACAATCATAAATATATACACCAAACACCAGCACACCCAACTGCATAAAACAAACACTAATGGGCACAAATGATCAGATAAACACCAACATAATTGTGGTAGAGGACCTCAATATCCACTATTATAAAGAGTCAGAGACATGCTGAATCAGCCCGCTGCAGACAGAAAGGTCCTGAGTCGCACAGAACATGCCTAATCAGCCCACTGAAGACAGGCAGGTCTGTGCACACCCTACCGAGGTCCTGAGTCACACATAAGACACCGAATCACCCCGCTGCAGACAGGCAGCCACCTGATTCCACACTACAAAGATGCAGAGGACACCAGACCACCAGACCAAGGTACTGAGTCCCACTGTTCCTGGCCCAGAGGTAGGGGCTTCTGAGCCGTTGTCCCACT
>NW_004624787.1:4249130-4297623 GCF_000247695.1 Heterocephalus glaber | reverse complement strand
ATTGTTGGTGGGAGTGCAGACTGGTGCAACCACTGTGGAAATCAGTATGGAGATATCTCAAAGAACTAGGACAAGAGGTCCCATTTGACCCAGCTATTCCCCTGCTGGGTATCTTCCCAAAAGAGCTAACCCATTAAATATTAAACATCATGCAGCCAGCCACGCTGTCTTAAGGACATAGAAAAAATATCTTGAAAGTAAATGGCTAATATGTCTCACTTTTACTGATGATTACAATTCCATGGGAGCAAGTTTGAGGGATTACAATCACCATTAAAGCACAAGCAAACAAATGTTTGATTCAGGTTCTGATTTCTAAAAAAGGAGAATAAATATGCAGTAGTATATGACTGATGTGGCCATAGAATTATAACAAGGATGACTTTGGGTTTGTCTCACTGAATATCTCCTTAGTAGCATCTCAAATAGTCCAAACTAGGCAGATGTTAAAAGGGAGTTTATTCCAGTTACCACTGGACTCCTACACCTCATTGCTCAAAGTTTTCCTATAGAAGGTCAACTTTCCTTCCTATCCGGGTGTCTCATCTGACTACTTCAGCTTCACTCATGGAAGTTACACTCTTCCAACTGCTGGGTGGAGCTTTCTCTGTGATCGTAGTGATGAATGTGCCACAGAATGTGCCATTAGGTCATGTAAGAACATTTAGGGCAAAGACTACAGAAAGCAGTAAGGAGCAAAAAATTGGCCCAGAAAAGATAAACGCGGTAGAACATCTGACATTGCAGTAAGCAATGCCAAATACATTCATTCAGCTCGGCTTTTCCTGTTGTGTACTCTGGAAAGACATTCCATTTTTCTACATTGTAGTCTTATAAGTGAATAAAATTATTTGTTTGTATTTTAGAATATTGTTATATTGACTCCTGCTTTTGTTCGTAAATTCTATATTACTACTACATTTTTAATATCTGGGGCACCCTTCATAATACTACCTTTCACAAAATTAATCAAAAATTAAGACCCTGAATATATTAGTAAGAACAGTGCTAATGATAAGCTTTATTAAAGCAACAATTTATCCAAATCTAATTGTTTTATATTTTATAACAAGTTGGACACTCATTAATTTCTTAAAGTGCTATGCACTTTTCAGACATAAAACTTGGTGTGATGAATTAAACTGGATTCTTTTTAAGTGATTTACAAAAAATGTTCACTGTAAAATAAATTTAGAGATAAATGAAAGTGGAGAGAAGTTTAGAAATAAGAAATAAGAAATAAAATTACCAATATGCTCATTGATTTTACAAGATACTTTAACACCCCTCTTTTATATCTAAGTTACAACAATTCTGGAAATTACTGCCATAAGAGATGACTATTTCCTTTTAGCACTTGCATTTAATCGTGTTTAGAAAATGGATTCAAATTTAACTTGCTGCTCATGGCTCTTATTAAGGCTGGGAAGGAGCTGCATTTCAACATGCTGCACTCAGGAGTCCCAGCGGGCCCGTGATGGGTACTGTGTTATGCAAAAGCTCAGACTCTCACATAATAGTCTAAGAAGATATTGATGCTTGGCCAAAAACACTGCATTAGGAAAAGTGAGTTTTGGGAAGAGCCCATGGCCATTCTTCTCAGGTAAATAGAAAAGTCCCTAAGAGGGTGCTTGGCATGGCTGGGGCTGGAGAGCAATGCAGGAAGTAGCTCATGTGGGCCAGGGGAGTTCTTGAGGGAAGAAGCTGCTTCCTGTAATTGCTAGGAAAAACACCTCAGGTCCACATATGCAAAATTACTTCACCCTAATAGCCAGGTCAGTGCAGAACTGTACTTTAGTTTCTTTAAACTTCTCATCTGGGCTACAGTGAAAGTTTAAATCCGTGGACTCCACTCCATGAGCATCAGCTTTTCAATAACTTCTTTAGGCTTTCCTAAAGCAAACTGAAGTTTAAAAATTGCCTTTAGTTTAGAGCCTAAAGATTAGCAGGTTATCTTTTAGAGGTCAGCAGCATGGACTCAAGAATAGAACTATATAAACTTACTTCTGACCTAAGGATGATATTCTGTTTTCCATCTGAGCCCTTAGCTTAGCGAATAACATAAGGACAAAGAAGGCAGCCTGTGATGACGATTTTCAAGCCAAAGCTTCAAGCTTTCAACTTTTTTGCTCTTGGTGTACTGCTTTTTAATAAATTCATTTCTCCTTTAAGAATTCCCTAGATGATTGTGTTAATTGGATTTCAGATCACAGAATTGGGGATGTGTTAGTAGAAAAAAAGTAGATTATTCTTCATTTTCCAGAGATCAGAGGCCTATTTGTTATGATTTATTTCTTTCTCCACAAATGGGAAAACCTAAATTAATTAGAAGGCTTTTTTCAATTACCCTAAGCATCAGAGGAACACGAGCTGAATTGCCCCCAGTAACTGGGACTCATGTAAGCAACCCAGAGTTCTTTGAAGTTCTGAAACAAGTGAAGATCAACTAGATTTTAGATGGACACGAATGAAGAACTAGATGAACATTAAAAGTAGCCACTGAAAAGAGAATGTGGAGTTTTTTGAAGGAAACAAAGTTTTTCAGAGTATAATTTACTGCATTAGTCACAAACTCTACTGTTTCTGACTTCAATAAACAATTAGACCTTCATGAAATGAGTACAATTAGTTTCAGCTGAAATATATATTGTATATAGTTATCAATAAGAATTTAAAACTATAAAAAAGTTTAAATAATTTTAACATTTTAAACAATTGATTTTAGGTAAAATGATGCCAGATAGAGTTGAGTTATCAATTTTACAATTGTAATCTCTTTATTCTCAAGATCCATAAAATTCAGAAAATGTTAGAGCAGTAATATATTTCTTACATTATCTAAATGCATTTTCTGGTTTTCTTTCCTGCACTTGGGCTATTGAAAATCATTACCATTGCAGCAAGACTAATTTTTGTACCATTACAATACTGAAATTTATTCTTAATGACTGTGTATGGAAGCCAAAAAGCACTTGCAATAGATTATATGTAGAAAGTTATTTTGTCACAATTTTATTATTTGTAGAAATTTTTAAATCTGCAATTGTAGATGCCTCAGAAGATAAACTCTCAATTATGAGGAAAACAAAATACAATTTTAAAGGAAGCTTTTTTTTAATATAAAATAACCTCTGAAATTTGCACTTAATTCTGTCTTCCAGTATGTTGGGGTTTTTCATAGATTCCAATATAAAAGCCCTTTTTCCCCCAATTATTCTCTCCCAAAGTATAGCAAAGATATCTTTACATTCTGAGTTCTTAAAACAATTTATCTTATTAAAGTTTGAGTATTGATTTCATATAAAATTCCTATCGCCTGCCTAGAGTTTCAAAATGTGATTCTTTTCCTGAAGCACTTTAGTGCTATTAATTTTTTACACAAGTGATTTTTAAACTACCTACTGTCCTTCCTGCCAACTTACTTTTTTCTCTCTTTCCTTACCTGTCCCTCTTCCTGGGTTATGGAGGACTTTAGTACTTCATCAGAAAGAGAATAAGTCTCAAGAATCATTTTGTTTGTTTGTTTTAGAACTTGATTCATATTTCTTTAAAAAAATGGTGTCTAGACACACAAGCCCCTTACTCTTATGTGTCATGTTGAAATTTCTTACTGATATAACCAAGACAACTATTATGAGTTTGTTTATTGTTGAACTCACTGCATTGGTCAAAGCTTAGCCATCACTTTTGGTAAGAAATGTTTGGTTGGTTGTTTGCTTTACATCTCTATAAAACCTTCTATCTGTTTTTTTTAATGCACCTACCACATCACACTGCATGTCCTACTTATTTGTCTGCATCCTCTATTAGACGACAGATGTCTCCTTTGTGCCTAGCACAATGTATATGGCACACAGTAGGGGCTTGACAAATAATGTGTGCATTAAATTAACATTGAAAACTCTCCTTCTGCTTGCTATTTGAGATTTAAGAAAAAAAGGCCTGAGGTAACCAAGACTTATAATACATTTTTCATTGACTGAGTTGTCTTAATTTTTCCACATGAAATACACCTAAAATTGCACAATGCAAGAGTTGAACTAGATGTTGTCTAGAGAGCACTGTCAGCATTGAATGTCTGATAATTTATTTATATTGTTCCTGCTAATAATTTTAAAGGAAGGGTGAAAGCAAATTAAATAAACACAGGCTGTTGCAAATTTTTATTTATGTATATGTAAACTGAATATGTACTGTATATATAAAGTGATTAATTTTGTATCTCAATTTGACTCAGCAATAGGGTCCCCAGATATTCAGTTAAACATTTTTGTGAGTATGCCCATGGGAGAGTTTCTGGATGAGATGAATTAGTAGATTGACTAAAGCAGATTGCCCCACCCCAATGTAGGTGCCCCATTCAGTCTTCTGAAGGCTGAGTAAGGAGGAATTCTTTGTCTTAGAATATAATAAAAGGCGAGTATCTTCCAGCAGAGATAATGGTCTTCAAATGTGGACTCAGACTGGAATTATATCATTGACTTCCCCGTGTCTCTAGTTCCCCAACCTCTGACCTTGGGATCACTCAGCTTCCATAGTGATGGAAAGCAATACTAATGCAAGAAATTAATAAGAGGGAGAGAAGAGAAAATTAGCAAAGGATGAAAGAAGGGAAGAAAAAGGGAGAACAGCTATAGACTCCTGATTTTAGATTAAAATTACTTCAGATGTATAAATTTTAAAGTCAGATATATTGAATATAATTACTAATTTTACCATATTTACAGCTAGAATAAAAATAGATCTCATTTTTCAAGCCCAAATTATGTACACTATCTCAATTCCAATAGGAAAAAGCTTAATAAAATATGATAGTGTTGGAGCAGAAGCTTGACTTGGTAGCATATAAGGCTGAATTTGAACACCAGGTGGCAGTCAGGTAATTTCTTATTTAAAATAATTATGTATCTAAATTCTTGCAAGAAAAAAAAAATTTTCTTTACAAGAAAAAAATTTGAAATTTTCATTTGACCACAGTTAGAGAATGTCCAGAGCATGCAGATTCTTGAAAAGTATGTTAAGAAATAATGTTCACACTTCATAGATGTTTAAAATGAAATAATTTTAGTTTCACTAACAAATGCTCAGTAATTGCATGTGACTAGTGATTGCTGTATTAGACGGGCATTTACATCACTGTAGAAAGTTACTTTGCATAGCACCAAACCACATAAAGAGTTAGAATAAAGTCAGGTCTTTTGGGAAGAAGTGCCAGAGTAATTAAGCTAGGAAGGGGTGATGTAAACAAAAACAAAGAAAGGTTTCAAGAAGGAAATAGTACAATAAAAGCATATTCTAGCATTTATGGAATTTTCTTCCATAATTCTATATGATTCCTCCCCACTTTCCAGTATTCTAATAGGACATCATGATTTTCGAAAGGCAGAAAATAATTTTAATAATGTGAGGTACTGTATCATGAGGCGTGACAGTAGGTAATTAGCATACAAAGATTTCCAATTTTAATTTTTTGTAAATATTGCAAAATTTTTGTGAAAATAAAAAACAAAAAGAAAGAAAAACTAACAAGGCATCTTATGACATCAACCACCACCTGGGTACCTTCTGCCAGACTTTTTCCTCACAAAAGATGTTCTTTCTGATAACCCCAGCAATAGCATTTCAGTGGGAGAAAAAGATCCTAAAGCCATAAAGCCACATTGCAGAGAAGAATGAGAAGGAAAAAAGGAAAAGAGGAAACATCAAATATATACGGTTTTCTCAGGGTAGAGAAAGGAAAGAGAGAGTCATAGCTCACAGGGAGATTAAGAGTTTGTTTTAACATAATAGATGAGCTGCAGATCAGTTTTCAAATCTTTGAAACTAATTACAAAACTTTCTAGGGTTGTGCACTTCTGTCTTTTTTATAGCTGGAGTGCATAATATATTTAATATATATCAATATATATTTAGGTTAGTTGAATGTAAGAATTTAAAAATAAAGAAAAAGTGGTAAAAATGAATTGAATGAGATCCAAGTGGAAGTATGTAAGGAAAGGAATCAGGAAGAGAGAGAAAGTAATCTTAGGAAAGAGTACAAAACAGCAGGTGGCAAATATGTATAATCTGTTCAAGAAATTGAGCAAAATTGTTCACGTAGCTTCACCATTCTTAATTTCACCCAAATTTTCTCCTAGTATTTTTACTAAACATAGTCTTTATATAGAAAAAAATATATCTATAAGACAGAATGTTACATTTTGTATAATATATTTGTGAACATAGAATATAAACTGTTATCAACAGATATGAATCACTTATTACCTGATTATACTGTTTTAGTTTCCTTACATATGCTTACTTGTACCAAGAGCAGAACTATGGAAAGAGAGACCTTACATGGAGTGTAACTAACAATTTTTAAATATTTAGTATATTTGGGGATTTTGCCTTGCTATGCATGATGCTTAATTTATTTTCTATGTTTCTCCAGGATATTCAAAGTTCTCACTGTACTTTACAATAAAGTCACAGTTTTAGGAAGCCTGTTAGGTTATAATGTGGTACTATTTCCTTTTACCTGTCCATATTAACTTTATTCTTAGACGGTTGGAAAATACTTTGCTTTCTGTTGTTATTCTGACTGTCCTTAAAGAATGATCATATCACAATATGCTATGTTAATTACATATTTTGCCACTACCTTTATATAGAGGCTCATTATTATCTTCTTTTACAAATAACATAGGATACTTCATGTATGCAACAATTCTTGCATATCCAAAGGTCATAATTGTAGCTTTTCTCTTCTGTGGTCCAGCAGTCCCCAACCTTTTTGGTATCTGGGACTGGTTTGGTGAAAGATAATATTCCTACTGGAGACTAGTGGGAAGATTTGCTTTAGTTTTTGTTATCTTCGGTTTCTTTTTTTATTAGTATATGTGTACAAAATGAGTATACTCCTTGGTGCTACCATCACTGCCTCACCTAGACCTCAGATCATCAGGCATTTATTATGTTCTCACAGTGAATGCATAGCCTGGGTCCTTCACATGTACAATTCACAGTAGGGTTCATTCTCCTAAGAGTCTAATGCCACAGCTGATCTGACAGGGGGCAGAGCTCAGGCGGTAATGTAAGTGATGGAGAATCGCTATAATAGACAAACTTCATTCACTCAACTACTGCTCTCTTGCTGTGTGGCCAGGTTCTTAAAAGGCTACAGAGCAATACAGGCCTGAGGATCCATGATATAGTTCACCAGTCAAAGCAAGCAAACATACATAGAAATGTCTGAGACACTGAGACAGAGAGCCAAGAAAGTGTGGCAGTCTCTGACTCCTTAGGCATTACATTCTTAGATGAAGATATAAATTTTGAAATAATGACACAATTAATAACTGGGTTATAATTAATAATTGGATTATAATAAGTAACTTTACTGCCCAAACTGGACTTGTTGGAGGCAGCAAAGGAGTCCCTAAAGTCTTTAAAAAAGATAAACAATTGAAAATAAAAAAAGTAAAAGCCAATATAGCTTAAACACTGTTGGAAAGATAGCTGATTCATTCTAAGTGACTGATAATTCTTTTGCTTTTGTATAATGCCCTGGAGAAACAATCCAATTTTTCTCAGCTTAGAAACATTTCAAGATGATAGATTTAGATGATTAACTTTTTACTACTGCTGATATTTGCTGTATCAACCAAGACAGTTGTTGCTCTCCCTGGTGTGCTTCAGTCCAAGTTGACTGTTGATTCATTCAAGATTTGTTCCCAGGACCAGTTGTAATGTAGTGGGAGTGGTTCTGAAAAATAATTCTATTCTGTTTCTGCAAGAGTTGCAATCACTTCTGGGAGAGAACTGTCAAAAGGGAAGAGGAGACAAGTTGGAGTCTGTGCCTGAGTGAAAGACTTCACTGAATGTGTAGGTAAAGTCTGGAAAGAGGATAGAAGTGAATTTCTCAGGCTCAGCTATAAATGAAATACTCAGTTCACAAGAGAAAAGCCAGTTAAAGATCTGGTGGCTTTTCTGGAAATTCCACTCATGCTTGATTAGGTAAAAAGATATGGATAACATCTCTTTGGAGAATTGCTTCTTGAATATTTTAGTGAAATATGTAACTTGAAGTTAATTTTTTCCTTCAAGTTGCTTAAAGGGATAAAGCACTGTTACGATTTAGATCTAGAATGTCCCTCCCAAGCTAGTATATGTTCAGGGCAGGACTTTTCGAAGGTGACAGGTCATGGGGGTGCTGTACTTATCAGTGGATTAATCCACTGCTGGGTTCATAGCTAAATGTGCTTTTAGGAGGAGGGAACTGGTTGGAAGAGGCAGTTGATTATGGGCTTGACCTGGTAAGACATATCTCTCTCCCCAGCTCCTCCTTCTTTTTCTGCTCCTTGGCTGCTGTGGGTTGAACACCATTCCTCTGCCATGCCCTTCCACAATGCCATTCCTATCTTGGAGCCAACCAACCACAGACTGAAAGCATGAGTACAGATGAACCTCTCTTACTGTAAATTGCAGATATTGAGACACATTTGGGTACCAGAGAAGAAGGATCATTACTGTGACTACCTGACCTTGTGGTTTAGAAGCCTTTGGAATTGAGTTGCAGAAAACCTTTGAAAAGGTTTGAAGAAGCTTTTCATGACCTCTATACATTTGAAGAGCAGTAGCCAGGTATTTTGTACAATATTTCTCAATTTGATCTTATCTGGCATATTCTTCTGATTAGATTCAGTTTATGTGATTTGGTAAGCTACCACAAAGGTGACATTGATACCTTCTTTAGAAGAAACATGATATCTGCCTCTCTTATTGTCATTGGGAATGTTACAATTCCCATGTATCTCTCCCCATCCTAAAACTTACAATTTCCTCTATTATTGACATATTATGTTATTATAGGATACTTGTTATAATTAGTGAAATAATATTGATTCATAATTATGCAAGTCCATAGTTAATTCAGATTTATTTAGTTTGTGCACTACTTTTTTCACCTAAAAATATTCGGGCTTCTGCCAAGCTTCCTGGGAATTACTAGCTAGATGTATGTTGCATGTAAAATTGCAAATGGAATGTACCATGGTTAGAAATATTTGGAATATAAACTCTCTATGTGTCTATAATTTTTGTAGTTTTATTTCTGAAACCAAAATAATATTATTAAATGAATACACATATGAGGGATCCAACTCATAAGATGTTTGGTATATGTTTTTCTAATTTCTAGCATTTAATTTATATTTTTCCACTATTTTTATTGATTATGCATGTATTTGGAAGATTTTTAGAAACTCAAACTGGCTGAATGTGATTTTGTTTATATTCTAGGGAACTCAGGAAATTCAAAACAGTTTCAAAATTTGTCAGTGGAAAACGTTATGAAATTGGTTTTGTCTACTTAGAAAATGGAGCTTATTTTTACAGTTTATTTATTTTAATAAAATAATTGTGTATATTTATGAGATATATAATAATATTTTGACCTACATATACATGATAGGATTTATTAAACCCAATTAACATATTTAGCACCTTAACAACTTATTTTTGTAGTGAGAACATTAAAATATGTTTTAAAAATATTTTGAAATGTGTGATATATTATTATTAACTGGGTTACCAAGCAGTACAACATGTCACTAAAACCTAATCTTCCAGTCTAACAAACACTTTACTCTTCAACCAGCATCTTTCCTTTCCTTCCCTTAGCTTCTGGTAGCCACTTTTTCTTTTTTTTATTTCTATAAGATACATTTATTTTTAGTTTCCACATATAAATGAGATCACACAGTATATTTCTTCCTATGCTTGACTTAATTCAATAGCATTCTGTTTTATAGTTTAATTCATGTTGTTGTGAATGACAGAATTTCCTTCTTTTTGAGGCTGCATAGTGTTTGATTTTGTATATCTGCTACATTTTCTTTATCCTTTCATCAGCTGATGGACACTTGCTTGCAAACATCACTTCAACATACTCAGCTCCTTTGGATATATGTATGCAGAAATGAGAATGCTAGACCATATAGTAATACTGTTGTTAGTTTTTTGAAGAAACTCCATACCTTTTTCCAAAGTGACTATTAATTTAGATTCACATCAATATTGTGCAAGAGTCCTATCACCAGTATACAAGGTTTCTCCTTTCTCCCTTCAAATCTTTGCCAGTAATTTTTATTATTCCTTTTCTTATAACAATGCATATTAGAGAAACAGAGAGCTTTTTTTTTGTTACACAGTAATTTATATCTCTGAGTCATTTGGCCTTCCCAACAAACAATATTGAACTTTCTCATTCTTAGCATTTCTTTTCTGGTAGATCTATGCTTTATTTCAAGTTTTTGTAATCAGAAATTTTCACACTCTTATGTTATAGAAGCATTCAAGTTACAAGATATTTGGCATGATGAAGTCAAATCAACAAACAATTTTTATCCACCTTTCATGTGTTCTGTGATCTCTGGTCTTTTCCTATGGTGAAGTGCTGCAGTCTTCTTCAGGAAGCACAGAGTGGGTAAGATCATGGTGTTCATACCTTTAGCCGATTACCTTGGTACTTTCTATACTCCAACCTGCGTTAAAGGCACTATTGTACACTAATGCATACAGTAAAGGAGAAAGCACATCTGAGCTGTTGTGCAGCATACATTCCAGGACAATATGACAGAAAATATATAAGAGATATTTAGAATGCCAGATAAGTCTCATAGAGAAAAACAAGGCAGTTGCTAAACATGACAAGCTTCAAAATGTGCATGTGGAAATAAAGCTGTGGTGATATGGAGAAAAGTATATGCCACTGGGACAAAATCAGAAGTTAGGCTATTGGATGTTTCATGCAAGTTGTTTTTGGCATTGGTTATTAAGACAAGGTTATTAAGAATACAAGCAAGAGTTTGGATGGAGGGGAGGTTGTAAACACAAAATAAACTGTTAGCAAATAAAAGCATCCATAAAGTCAGAGGGTTGTTATCAAAAAACAAATTGATCAACTGGGGAGACTATTTTTCAGAGGAGAGTTCCAATTTGTTTGTTTTGGGAAGAGTGAGGGCTTATCTTCTCTAATACAAGATAGTTGCCAACCCCAGATGTAGGGATGTGGATCAAGAGTACAAGCCCTGTCCACATTCTCAACACTGACATCTGTGAGGTTCTAATCAACAGCCTCCATTTAAACAAGCTGCAAGGAAGTAATGCTCCCAGGAGCCTTTCTAGTTCAAGCATAGTGTGGTAGAGCAGATTTCTCTTTGCAAGGCAGAGCAAAAGTATCCAGAACTTTTTCCTATTAAACAAATATTTAGAATGCAAAATTTAGAGCACGCAATTTTATGATCCCTAAGAAAGAAGTGTGGAAAACAAGCTTCACCTACCACACACCTCTTTCTGCTGAGAAAATCAGTGCAAGCCCCTTCTCAGCTGAATACTTATCAGGAGCACACATTGCAGTACAAATCTCAGATCAATCTTAGTTATGTTATTTGAGTATTGGCAATTTTTTTTTTCAAAACAACAACAAAAATTGCTTGTCCTAGTCAGATTGTAAATTCCATGCCTTTAGTTTCCCTTTTATTTGCTTCTTGTTCACAACACTAGTTTGTACATCGTGGGGGCATTTACCTGCTCATTACACCTATGTAAAGTAATATTGCTTTCAATTATTTCAAATATCCTTTTTAACCTTTAGGATATCTGATATTAGGTTTGTAATGTTAAATTATGTTTGAATATATTAAAAGATGCGCGGAATTTTACTGGGCGAGCATAATTTAAAATGCTCCAAAGGAAGGTTCTGTGCCCTAGAAAATACACTTATGACCTCAATGGGTGGGGAAGACAATACGTTGATTTATGCGTCATCTCTTAAAAAGAAACCAAGTTGGACACTCCAAAATCATTATTGCTATTTTTTAAATATGATAATGGGATTGAATTGAGTTACTTAAAATGCTCTTATTATCCAGAGATATGTTAATGCATTTTTGGATAAAATGACGTGTTGTCAAAACAAGATAGGGTTACAAAATGAATATTCTGTGGTGTGGCAACATTTTCCAAACTCCCTTTGGGGAAGAAGACAAACATCTCTTTCCTTCCCCCTTAAACTACACTGTAGAGCCCCAGTATTCCAAAACATGAGTGATATTTTTCTCTGTAGCTCATCTTTCAAATCATCAGAGTGGAAAAAATAAAAGATAAAGCAAGAGGTGACAGTGATTCCAACCAATTATTTCCTAAACATCTGTATATCTACAGATAACAACAACCACGTCACACACTAATCTACAGCAACGTTCAGCTCTGGAGGCTGCAGGCTGACAACTGTCTTGCGGTACTCTGTTGGTGCAGCGAGGCAAAGGAAAAGCAAAAACAATTGGAGAGAATGAACCCGAGTTGCTGCCTTCCTCTCTTTCTCTTCCCCTCTTCATCCTCCTTTCCCCACACACCCCTCACAACACACCTCCTCCCCAGTCCCCAAGCCCCGCGCCTCTTGCTGCCATCCTCTCTCTCCGCAGGCAGCTGGAGAAGACTCGCAGCCGAGCTGTCCTGCCTCTGCAGCTGCTCTGTGTCGGTATCACCCGCCCACGCCTGAGCTGAAGGGAGCCCTGGCCTGGGAGTGAGGGCGGGGGAGAGTTTGGGGTGGCTGCGAGCGGGAGGGAGGAGTGGGAAAGAGACAAAAACAGCTTTCCACCGGCAGACGCTGCTCCACTGGCCACTTAGGCAGGACCATGTTGGGGGTCAGCGGCTGCGGAACCGCCTGGCGACTCCTTTCCTAGCTTGCAGCTCAGGGGCCGGTGTAAAGTGGCGCATCGCATGGTAGCCCAGCTGGCGGCAGCAGCTGAGGGCAGATGCCAGCCTAGCAACATCTCCTAAGCAACAGTTGAGGAACCAGAGGTCGTTGAAGAGACGGGAGCCCCGGAGGAAAGGACTCCCAGGAGCCTTGCTTCTTGGGGTTCCCTCAAGTCCTGGTGGAGACCTGTCACTTGGTAGCAAGTAAGTGCGATTTTCACGCTATCGTGGTCAGACCAGGATGGTGACCGCTGCTGCCAGCTTTTCCCACTCCCACCTGCCCCACCCCGCACACACCCTGAGAGTCCCCAGCAAGGGAAGGGAAATGAGGAATCTGGACTTGAATGAAGAGAGCTAGCTACACCAAGTGCTTGCTCTGTGAGTGTCCGCTCAGCATTGGATGTGTGGCTAATGTCACATCCCGCCAGGGAAGGTTCGGAAACCAGGGTGCTCTGGTAGGTTAAAATTTCTAGAAAGCCTGTATGGCAATGACTTTTATACTACACGACACACTGATAGTACAGATAGAGTGAAAGGTTATTCAGGTTGGACTATGCTTCTAAGGAATTCAGTCTCTTTATTCTAAGCAGTTTAAAATTCAAGATTTATATTTTTCATATCCAGTACAAATCATCAATATAAAAGTAGAGACATAAATATGATTGGAAATTTTGTGCTTAGTTTAAGCATCGGGGCATTTTTGCATGTTTGCTCAACAGGGTTTTGATTTGTGTATGTTTACTTGCTTGCTTTTTGTATTGTTTAGCCCTGTAAGACCGGCACCTTCTGGAGCTTCAGTTTTCTTTGAGAAGTGATGATGTGACTCTGGTTATGTTACCCCTAGAACTTAGTACATTGGTTAAATCAAGATAAATGCTAAATTCTTGTGGAATTATTCATTGATGGGCCAGCTTTATTAATGGAAAGATGGAGTTAAGCTTCTGTATTGGCCAGGAATATATCTTGAAATAAGAAAGAGTTTGCGTAGTGGGTGTTTCCCCCTGGTTATCATTTAGGTGAGTGGTTTTTGGCAAAGCAGAAGGAAACTGAACCCTGTAATAAAAACAGTCCTGGGAACCATACCTATTAGAACTAGCTTTGCTTAAAAAGCTATTATAATTGAACTACTGTTTTTACAGGTAAGAAAGGTTAAACCAATAAGGAATAACCTGATGAAATTATTTGGCTAATTAAAAAATGAATTGGAGCACTACTGGAGAAATCTTTTGAATTTAGAATTATAAAACTCGACTTCCATATATGTGGAAACACAGCAAATTATTTAACATGATTAACCTTTATTTTCCTGAGTTGTGAGTGGCTCATCAAAATTTCTGCTCAAGACTAATTAATAAAGATTAGTGAAAGATTTGGGGAAAAGTAACATTTTGTACAACTATGGATTGTGTGGGGAAGGTCTTTGGACAGGCCTCTCTAGAACGTGTAGAGGGAATGAAGTAAAAATCTACCCATTGCTTACCACTTTATTGTTTGAAGCATATTCTGACCTGTAACCTTCATCCTTGCAAAAGGATGAGCTTCGACTAACCACTCATATTTAAACACCTGTGAATTTCTATAGATATTAATATCCTTTCATTTTGTACTTTGAAATTTTGTTTTAGGTGCATAACGCTGCTTTGTGGAGATTAAACTATCAAGCATATTGAATATTGCTGAATTTATGTGATCCATTAATTAATATAGAAGAAAACAGAGTTTACACATAAAATCTGCTCTTCACAAAAAAAAAAACCTCATTAAAATATTGCACTCAAAGGAGTGGTACTGTGAGCCCTGTTTCCCCCTTGGTTGTGTTTAAAATGATAGTGAAAAGACTTCAAATTGAACATAGGCCCTGGAAAAGAGGCTAACTGATGACATGATCAGTCCCTTAGACATATTGTGGCAAATCGATCTCCATTGGAGAACTGGAAGAAGAGCTGAACACATAGAGACTGGGAATTCTGTCCCCCAAACTTAATGTGGTCCTGGATTTTGTAGGGTAATTGATGCAAGGTCTAACCAGTTTTGTCCAAGAACAGTAAATGCATGTCTAAGTATAATAGAAATTAAAACAGCAGTATTTTGTCTAATATCTTATCCTAATAAACTACTGCATATATATCATCAGCATCAGATCAGCATTGCAACTGGGCTATTCAGAGACTGACGTGCAACTCTCTACCTACTACCCTAGACTCTCTTTTGAAAATTTATGGTGACAAAATTAGTGTAAAAGGGGCATCCTTATTTCTGAGAACCTAATTCCATTATTTCCACATAGGTCAATATCAGTACTGGTCAGTTTGAGAGGAATATGTTTATCTGTCCACCTTCACTGGCTATAAGCCATGTGCAGTCACTCAACATTGCATAGGACTAAGCTGTAGAAACAGGTCTCACTGTTCTCCACTTTCGTCCTCTTCTATTAATGTGGGCTAACCAACACCAGTTAAGTGAGGTCTTATTTCTGGATTAAAAAGGGAACTCATTTGGCTGAAGGGAATGTTTTCATCTGAGGGATGCTATGGATATTTTTCAGCTGGTATATATTTCTTGACCCAGCTATGATAGAGACTTCCATATATTTGTTCAATTACTGCTTTGTTTAAAAATAAACTAGGCTCTGTCTTAATAAACTAAAACCTAGTGTCTCCAACAAACAGACTTCCACATTGTCAGTTCAGTGTTTCTGACTTAATTTATTCATCCTGGATCTGTCTGAGAATAGCTCAGTGGACATCTCTGACTCTGGTGAGAGTCAAGTGTCAGCCTGATAAGTCAGCATCAAAGATATTGAAAGAAAGGGTCTTACTAGGGGAAATTCCAAAATGATGTGCCTGTGATTAAGATGTTTGGTACAGATTTGGGTGATAAAGATTTAGAGACTATGGTCTCTAGTTAAATATATTGTATCAAGTGGAATATTCCACCCCTTCTGACTTAACTGCTAGAGTGAGGCTCTTCATCCACCTGTCTCACAGAGTCGGCATGGTCTAAATGCACCAGACTAGTCTCTGACTTTGGCTCTAGTCCATATTGACTCTCTTCTCTGGGCCCTCCATCCCTATGCTGGTTACTTTTTGCCCAGGTTAGAGTGAGATAAAAACTTAACTCATATTCACTACAATATATTTCAAAGCTCCCCTCAAGTTGCACTCCAGTTGAGAAGGGAGTGGGCATTTATTGTATTTGGTTCCACATTTGAAAAAGCTGGAGTCAATTTTGGAGATGACAGAATCTTGAAAAAGTAGACAGACTCACAGTTATCAGGAACAGAGATAAATAGCTAGTTTCAAGAGACCTCCAGGGTTTCAGTAAATAAACCAGTGCTGGAATTTAAAGGGAAAAAAGTATTCTTGTAGGCCCAGTGGCATCTAAAATTATAGGCCAAAAATGTCATAGGATTTCTGGTGAGTTCATGAGTTACATTCATAATAGGATCTCCTTTGTATTAGTCTAGCAGGGCCAACAACACATTCCTCTTTTGTGAGCTTTTAAAGGGCCTTTTGCCAGATTCTTCCGGTCAAGAATCTGACGGGGTCATAACAATTGTACTGAGAAGATTCTGGCTTGACCCCATCATGCTTGTTTTGGTAGAATGGAAAGTAACAGCATGAAGTTTTTATTGAATGTACAGAAATAAAAGACTTTCCTAGTGAACCATGAAGTATTCATAGAGATACTTAAATAGACGTACTTTAAATGAGACAACATTTTCCTGGACTCCTTCCCTGACTCCACTATCTGAACAGTCATACACGTTTCACCCTGTTGAGACTCCATCTTATACAGAGACTTAACATCCTGTGCATCTCTTGCCAAGCATTCAAACTCTCACTGAGCTTTTCAAGTACATCCTTGTACTTGAATTTGAGGTCAAGTGCTGATCTCAAGGCTTTTTCCTATGTCTTCACTTCTAGCAGAAGTTGCCTATGCTCCTCTGAATGTGTGTCACTGCACTCCTTTCTAGAAAGGAGACACCTGCAAAGACCTCAACACTTGATTATCTTAATGAAACTTCATCATTAGAATCTAAATTTTCTTACTTTGTAGGGGGAAAGTTGAACTCTGAAAAGAGAACTTTTGTATTTGGGAAGGGATGGAACATATGCTTTTGGATTTTTGCTCATATTTATTGATTTCCTAGACTGATTTTCTTGTTTTTTAATTCAGAAGAAATCCAGGATTAATACTTAAGGGTTGTAATCAAACCAAGTGACAGTGCATATGACAAAATGCCCTTCATTTTTTAGGGTTACTGGTATTCTTTTGTGTATATATACCATGCTTCCTTTATCTACTTCTCCATCAGTAGACACTTAGGTTGCTTTCATATCTTGGCTATGTAAATAATGCTACAATGAACATGGAATTGCAGAGTCTCTGGAAAATAGTCATTTCAACTCCTTTGAAAAAATAATTGTGTATGACTTCATGGATGAACCTGGAGGACATTTTGTTAAGTGAAATATGCCAGGTATAGAAAAACAAATATGGGGCGTCTGTGGCCATACCACCCTGAATGCTCCTGATCTCAAAAAAACAAATATAGTTATTCCTCAATATCCATAGGTTGCTTGCGTCAGGACACTCTGTAAATACCTAAATCTACCTAAATGCTCAAGTCTCTTACATAGAATGATGTGATATTTGCATTTAACTTATGCACATCCCCCATATATTTCAAAAAAATCTCTGGGTTATTTATAATACAGTTTGCACTATAAATACACATAAATTATTGTTCTACTATATTGTATAAAAGAAATCAACAAGAAAACATTTGTATGTGTTCAGTACAGATCGATATATTTTATCATTATATTTTGTCTGATCGTTGTTAATTTATGGTTGATTGAATTTATAGATGCAGAACTAATAGAAACGGAGGCTTGACTACTGCATGATTCCAGTTATATGTGGAATCTAAAAAACAACTCCTAAAAATAGAGAATGGTTACTGGAGGCTGGAGGTGGGGGAGAGGATGAGGGAAGGGGAGATTGTGGTACAGGGAAAAGTGTACCAAGTGTCAGTTAGACTGGAGTAAAGTTTTAGTGATCTATTGTACTGCATAGTAACTATGATTAACATTAAGGTGCTTGTATTTGAAAATTGCTAAGAGTAATTTTGAATATTCTTGCCACAAAGAAATGATAGATATGTAAGGTGATGGGTATGTTTAATTAATTTCATTTAATAACTCCATAATATATACAATTATTGAACATCAGATTGTACCCCATAAAATATAGTTATTATTTATAAATTAACAATAAAATGAATTCTAAAAAAATAATAATACACACTAATGTTTTTGAGAAAGTTGCATATTTACAATTTTCTAGGAATATTGTTGGCTGAAATTGCCAGAATGAGAGATTGAGTCCAGAATTAAGTGAATATATGGAAGAATAGGATCTGAAGGCAACATGGGTTGACCTGGGAGCAGAATACAGATACAGGCAGAATCCTGATTCATGGAAAAAGTATAAAAGGTGAATTAATTTAGTCTGGATAAACTTTCTGCCAGAGGCAAAAATATTTATTTATTTCTCTTTTGTAAGAGTCTTTTTGTATTGTACTCTGGGTATGTAACTTGAATGTAATCAACTTGAAGGTAGTAACTTCCTACCTCTTTCTTACTTTTCTTTTCTTATTTCTTACTTACTTTTTCTTTTCTTACTTACTTCTTTCTTACTTTCTTCCTACTTTTAATTGGTTCACACTTGCCAGAGCATGTTTCTTTTCCTACCATTAATAAATGTAAAACCTCACTGCCTTTTGGGGAAAAAACAAAACAAAACAAAAAACCCAGCAAGGCACCAGATAATCAAAACCAGAATGGAACTAACCAGTCAAAGTGGAAAAATAATTCAAAAGCAGAAAACCAACTGGACTGAAGTCAAGGGAGAAATTAAAGTTCTTTTTACCGGAATGGCTGCAAAATTCCAGGTAGCTTAGTGCCATTTCAGTTCAGTTGTCCTTTATTCTCAAAATTTGAGTGCATGAACTTTCCATTTCAGAGTTTTAGCAGTACATCTATGTATGGCGAATTATGTTTAAGAAGTATAAAAATATTAACTAGAAGGCACTAGAGGTCCCTAATAGTTTTTTAGTACTTTTCCATAGATATTTTATTTATTTCTAATGGGGGAAATATCATGCTGTGCTCTCACATGCAATTTTATGTATATAATTATAACAAAGAAGTAGAGATAATACTGGTGGTTACCAGAAGTTGAGGTGGTTGAGGGAGGAGATAGAGAGATATTGGTCAAAGATCACGTGATTAGAGGTAGGAGGAAGAAATGTTAAGAGAACTATTGTATGGCAGGTTGACTAGAGTTAATGACAATATATTATATTCCTGCAACATGTAGAATGTGGGTGTTAGGTGCTATCACCTAATGATATGAGCTAATATATTTGTCAACTAGTTTGAATTAGCTATTTTGTAATGTATATATGCTTTGTAATATCATGCTGTACATGATGAAAACATATAATGCTATTAGTTTAAAAATAGTTTAAAAATTTGCTCAATGTTGAATGATGCAACTCCTCAAATTTATAGTTTTAACTTAGTAATTGATTTGGTGACTATTTTTGAGCACAGATATACTTGTCTCATTCCTTTATTATTGACTATTATTCCTTCATTGCAACATATGAGAATTTATAGCATTAGCTCCTTAGGAAGGACAGTTTATTTCCCCTCTTTGGAGCTAAAAGTGTGTTATGATAAACATTTGCAAATGTGACTTCTCAAACTTCTACAAGAATTTTGATAAGGCAGTTTAATTACAGGGACCAGAGTACATGAAACTTTATTTGAGAAGTTATAGACAAGTTACCCTTAAGAAAAAAACAAAGCACCAATACACACTCTCAGCTGAAGTGTATGAGCATACCCATTACTTCCACAAGCTAGCCTAGCAAAGTCATTTCCACGGAGAAGAGGAGTACGTCTCTAGAATTTTACCATTAACATTGTTGATTATGCTGAGAATTTCACAACTTCAATGACCTTCTGCTTCCTAGACATCAATGATTATATTTTTTAACTTCCCATTAAAATTAAAAACCAGCGCTTCAACTATCATTTGAGTTCTAAACCCTTCAAGGAAAAAGGATTCTAATTAGAGAATTTTAAGAGAAAGGGATCTGCATCAGAGAATTTAGCTGTGAATCATTTTGTAATGTATAAAAAAGTGAAATATAGGGCATAATATATCTTCTAAATACAGTGAGATAGCTCCCCAACGAGTCAATCTAAATTGGTCATTAAATAGCTAAAATGGTCAGCAGTTATGACTCAACCATAATAGATTCTATTTTAAAGATTTTATTTTCTCTGTAACTTTCACTTATGCAGATGGTACCTTCTAGTTCCCAGTTAACTTATTTTATTGACCTTATTACCATTCTTTGAATGTCACTGGTGTAACAGGCTTGATACATTATTTTTGTCTGGTATGAATCATAATTGTTTCAGAATAATTTGAAATGACTGAGAAGTTGTTTTAGGCTTATTTTCTATTCATGTCAGCATGAAACTGATATTTGAGATATGATTCTTACTCTATGAGTTTAATGTCCTAAATTTGTTTATGTCATTTTCTTCATCATTTATTTATTATCTTACTCTATGGGCTACATCCTTGTCTGCTATTGTTTGGACATGCATTAGGGATGTTCATATGCATATGCATGTGTATAAACATACACACAATATATATCACAAATTTACCATTCTCTTCGGCAAGGCGAATTGAACATTGGTTTTCTCTTTCCTAGTATCAACTCCAGTTCCCCCAAAATATCTATTTTGATTATTTAAGTGTGATTATTTCAATTTTGTGAGGTAAGAAAAATGGGCATGAGGAGGCTGTGACTGCTGAGTGGTCACCTACAATGGAGAATCTGTCCATGCAGCCTTGTGGCACTGCTAGCAGACTGCTCAGAGATTCAAAGTGCAAGACAGAGGGAGCAACATTGACTTCTGATATCCCTTTTGTCCTTATTGTGCATGTCTTTAAGAAGATACAGCTGTGGCTGCTGATGTGAAATGATGTTGAAGCAGCTCTGAGGGGCTCAACATTGGTTCATTGATTCAGTGGCCATGCAATTTATCATCTCAGAATGCTTTTGCAAAAGAGGATTCCATTAATAGCTTGTCTCTAACAATAGATAAACATTGTTCCTATCCACTGGGAACTTTTAGTCACACTACTTATAGACTGGGTGCATTGTAAAGAATAGAAGTAGAAGAAAAAAAGTTGTTATTCCAGAGGCATATGGGAGTCATAAGATAAGGTGAATGTCCCAGTTGTGTAGTTATGGTTTTTTTTCAAACTTTAGAGTGATATTATGCCAGAATTCTTGCTGCTTGGATGCTAACATGATAAGGCTATTGCTAAACAGGCACTTAGCTAATGAAGAAAACTAGAGAGCTGAGGAAAAGAGATGACCAAAGAGATAAAAAGAATTTGGATTTTCTGGAGAAGGAATGTTATTAGGCATTTTTCCCAGAAATTTCAATTAATGATTCATCCTTTGTACATTCCTGTAAGAAAAAAGAACTAATTATGTATGTAGTTATGTGTCCATTTGCTTTTGAAGGTGGTTGGGTTATGGGTGACTATCAGTCAAAGGGATTTTTTTTTTGCTTAGCAGTCTGTATCAGATTCATTTCAAGAGGCTGCAACACAAGACATTCTGAAGTTGTCTAGTTGGACCATATGCTCCTGGATTTTTACTATCAGTCCTAGGAGATTTCTGTCATGGTGTCAAAAGCTAGTATGATTTACATCAGCTATGCTGAGAGGATATTTCTCTCTACATTTCTCAGCACCAGGGTGTTGGACCTCTCACAAGTTTTGTCCTATTGAAGGCTTCAGGATTCATGATCTATAGTTTAGACATTGTCACATCTTGTCAACCTCCCACAGTCTGGTACATTGTTGAAGTTTTTGAGTCAATGTTAAGCTAAATCAGAGCCACAGTAGGTGTTAGAGGTTTGTATTTGGCTGATTATGACAAGTGCTTCAAAACTCTTCTGTCTGGTCATTAATGTAGGGTATGAGAAGCTGAGCAACAATGAAGGTTCAAAGAACTCCATTAGCTGAATCAAGGAGCTATTTCTGAACTGTTCTCAAGAGACTTCTGGGATGGTTCTAGATTTGGAATTTCCTAAAACAGATAGTGAAATTAGGCCTTGCATCTCAGGGACATTTGTTTTATGAAGGACTTCAGGATTCAGAGCAAATTATATAGTCTGGTAGCATATCAGAGTCTCCTTTGTATTTCTCTGGGAAATGGCAGGGGTTACTTTTCTTTCACTTGATTCCCTAATGTGTCTGCTGGCCAGGAATTTTTGGCTAAGGGTCTAATGGACTGGGTTCATCAGACATAGAATTCTAGGACAACTTGCTGCTTTACAACTTGATCATTTTGTTGGAGTAACAAGGTGTAATTTAGAAATCCTGGAGGATGATTTTACAATTTCACAACAGGAAGTTTTGAGAATATTTGAATACACTGGAGAAATTGGGTAGTTTAGAATTTTCAGTTAACCATTCTTCCAGAATCACTAGTAAAGGAACCACGCACCTTTCTTATCTTTGAAAATTCAAGCAGAAACATATAGGACAGAATCGGATTTACTTTGCATTCTTGGCAAACTCTTTTTCTATTGTCTTTGACTCTGCCATAGTCTCATTTCTTAGTGAGATAGGAGATCCTTGAGAAGCTCTTGCCACCACTGATCTGCGTCCCTTCCTGCTGTTTTGAAAGCAGCCAAGATCCTCCTGCACAGGCGTTGTTATTGCAAACTTGCGATCAGATGCAGGTAGGGAGATTTGGTTTGGTCCTTGGCACTATTTATGCACTTCTAATCTTACTATGCTCATAGAGTGTGTCATTCTAAAGTTTAATATCTTAGACAACTCATTTCCTCAAGGAGATAGACATTATTTGATTAATCTCAGATATTAGACAGTTTATCAATCTGTAAAATCCAAGTCCACCAGTGTTTGAACTAATGTAAATTTCAACCCCTATTTCTCTTGAAGCTTTAATATATTTTTTGAAATCAATAAAATAAGATTGGGGTTTTTTTTTACAATTATGTTTCCTTTTTTCCTTAAATGCAGTGACTATTGTATTAATACTTCTAGCACGGTTGTCTGATACTATGCTTAACACTTAAAAAGTGTGTGTTCCACAAATTATGTCAAAAGTATAACACTAAATGTGTACATGAATCAAAATACCATGCTGTGCTTTAGAAGTCTGTATAAAAATACTTCTGCCCTTGGAACTGAAGTCATTATTTTAACTGTGACATGTTTTGGGTTATAGCTATAATAAAAAGAAATAGCATTAGCTACTTCTAAAACTTGTCCGGAATCTGGGAATCTAGAGAGAAGTAATCTATACCTTATTTAGCCGTCCATTAATCTCAACCGTTCCATCTGCAACTTCAGCACAAGAACATAGAGGGAAATGAGAGGGAGACAAGAGAAAGCAGGTTGCTGGCATGGTTAATTTTTTTCACTGGATACAACCTATTATTGTATTTAAACATAGTAAATTAGAGACAGTTGTTAGAAGAGGAAACAGGTAAAAGGAAGCACTGGGTTCAACCACTAATATCACACACAAAAAAAACAACCCCCCAAAAAGAAAAAGGAAACAACATGAAAGTAGGAAGAATAAAATCTAAAAGAGTGAGACAAAAAACTTACAAATAAAGCAAAATAAAATATAAAATACTAGAGCCCATTGAGCTTTTAAATTATTTAGGATATGATATAAACAGGAATTAAAATTGTATTGTACCATGTAACAAAATCTAGTTCAGTCAGTGGCTTTTCAATTCCCTTAACACTGTAGATAAGGATTTTGTTACAGCTGCCAGAATTCGCAGGAAAATGTCAGGCTAGTGTTCCTCTGATTCCGAAATGGGGAAGCTCAGCCTACAAAGGAATGGTAAAGCAGGCCATTCCTAGGATAAGAGAAAAATGAAGAAATGGTGTCACCTGGACATTTACTGTCATGAATGTTGCCAGTCAGTACCTGAGCACCTTGTTTCTCTAATTTTGGTTGAATGCTGTGATGACCACCTGCGTTTAGGGGAAAATTGTGTTCTGTGCTTTCGTGGTATCTTGTTCCGAGGTACCCTGGTTCTGTCTTTCAACTAAGAAAAGAGACCTTTGGTTTTTCTTTTATTGAACTTCCAACAGTACTTTTAGTAAATACAGGTAATTGAATGATTGTTTCAAGAGCACAACCGAGGACAAGCTTCTTTTCTAGAAAGAAGATATTTCTTGATAATTTTATTATATGTAATGGATCTCTTATTGTGTGTGTGTGTGTGCATGTGCTCTTCTAAGCTTCTGGTTAAAGAAAAAGAGAGAAGTAAAGGAAAATATATCTAAAGTCCATCAGTATTAACTTCCTGTGACAGGGATGAAGGAAAATAACAGTTCAAGAAATAATAATGCTGAAAACTCTATGAGAGAAAGATTGAGTGCATAAGTAAAAAGTGTACATAGTTGTAAAAAAAGAGGTATTAAGCATGTTTATTTCCTATGCACTTTTATTTAACTGATAGTTTAATTAATAATCATCAATTTAAAAAAATAAAATAATGTAAGAATGTCATAGTGTTGCAGATAATCATTATAATTGGATATTATTATTATTTTAGGCTACCAGTAAGAAGTTAAACTATATTCTGAATATTCTCTTTTTTAAAAAAAATTCTGACATGTTTGTGATACAGTGTTTGGATTCAGCTTGGAGGTTTGATACATACACATACCCCATTTTGATCCTTCTTTCTCTCCTCCTTCTCTACTTCTGCCTAGCCCCTTCCCATCTCTACAAAGTCTGCCTCTCTGTCGACTTTATTAACATTAACATTATTTTGCTTTTTAAGTTGTTTATATTTTGAGTCTGTCATATTAAAGAGACCATGTAATATTTAGCCTTTTCTGACTGACTTATTTCACATACAGTAGCCTGAAGAGTCTCAATAGCCATCAATTTTTCTACAAATGACTCAAATTCATCCTTCTTTATGGCTTTTAGCACTTCACTGTGTATTATACCATATTTTCTTTATCCATTCGTCTGTTAAGGGGCATATAGAGTGCTACTGTGATTTATCTGTTGTGAGTTGTCCTGCTATAAACATGGATATGTATCATTGTACTAGGATGAATTTAGCTCTTCCAGTAAGATAGACAGGAGAGTCATACCTGGATCAAATGGAATTTCTATTTTTAGTTTTTTGAGAAATCTCCATAGTAATTTCCAAAGTAGTTGTACTATTTTATATTTCCACCAGTAATGTATGAGGTTTTCTTTATTTCATACAATCTCAGCAGTATTTGTAGGTTTTTCAGTCTTTAATAATGGCCGTTCTTACTACACTAAGGTAGAATATCCGTGTTTACTTGATTTCCATTTCTCTAATGGCCAAAGATGCTGGACCTTTTTTAATGTATTTATTGAACTTTTTTTTTTTAGTAAATGTCTCACTATGCATTCTGGGCTGCCCTTGAACTCACAGCAATACTCCTGTCTCAGCCTTCCAATTGCTGGAAATACAGGTGTGCACTGCCACATCTGGAATATTAATGGATATTTGTATTTCTTCTTCTCTGTAGTATCTATTCATTTCAGTTGCTCATTTTTAATTAGGTCTTTTCTGAGTTCTTTATATATTCTAAATATTAATCCTTTGTCTTAGGATTAGCTGGCAAAATATTTTCCCATTCCATGGGTGGTCTCCTCACTTAGTTGGTTGTTTCTTTCCCCTGCAGAAGCTTTTCAATTTAAAATCCCATTTGTTAATTCTTGGTACTATTTCCTGTACAGTGAGGTTCTGATTAGGAAATCTTTGCCTATGCCTATGTCTACCAATTTTTTTCTTTGAATAAATTCAGTGTTTTTGTTTTTATATATAGGTATTTAGTCATTTTTATTTGATTCTTGGTTTGGGATGAGAGATATGGATCAAAACTTGTTTTTCTGCATGTGGCCACCCAGTTTTCTCAGCACCATTGTTTGACTACCTTTGTTTCAAGTTATAGTATTGACCCCTTTGCCAAAAATCTGGTAGCTGAAGGTGCTTGGGTTTGTTTCTGCATCCTCTATTCTTTCCATTGATCAATATGTTTGGGGTTTTGTTTTACCAGTACTATTCTGTTTTGAATATGGTGGTTTTGTAGTATAACTTGAAATCTGGGTCATAATGTTTCCTGCCTTGCTCCTGTTACCCAGCATTGCTTTGGCTATCCTGTGTGTTTTTCTGTTTCAAAATAAATTTTAGAATTATTTTTTAGTTCTATGAAAAAAGTTTTTGGTATTTTTATCAGGATTGCATTAAATCTATATATCATTTTTGGTAATATGACCATTTTGACAATATTAGTTTTGCTTTTCGAGGAACAAGGAATGCCTTCCCATTTTCTACATTCTGCATTTTCTCTTCAAAAATTCCAGAAATAAGGCAATTATTTCCATTCAAACTGTGAGTCACATAAAAATATTATATTCAAAAGGATTAAAAATAACAATAAATAATATTTACTGACTGTGTAGTACCTAACTATCAAGGTTCTGGATGCCTTATATTTCTTAACTTTCCATGCTAATATTACTCTAGGATGTAGGTACTAATTACTCTCACTTCATAGTTGAAGAAACTGAAGCATGGAAAAAAGCTGACAGAAATGAGTAAATAGCACCTACATATTCCACACCTAGAGTTTTAGTTATCATTTTGTGTGGGCTTTATCATAAATCTCTGCCTCTAAGCAATCATTGAATTGCATAGTAATACTTTGAATATTTTTAATAACAGTAACAAAACCAAATGGAGAAATAAAAGCATGTGATAGATTAAAACCTAAATTTTAATAGCCCTAAGAAAATACTTTGTCACAGCTAAGACCACAGCCAATATCAAATGGCAAAACCAGTCCAGTAGGTCAGCCTCAAACCACCAAATGCTCTGCCTTGGACCATTGACTCTATTGTTACCCTTGCCCCTGAAATTGCTGAAAGATGTTGCTCAAACTTCTACCTCACTTACAAAACTAGATTAGAATCTTGAATTGGTGCATTTGACTAGGTAGGCTGAAATCATGTGGTCACATTTTAGATCTTTGAGAGTCTAACATATAGTCTATACTATATATTATCTGTCTCATTTCTATTGAAAATCTCCTACCATTACTTATACTATAACAAATTCTCTAAATGTATATAGTGGGCTACCATGTTAAACAATATCTTTTCTTATCCAAATTAATGTTTACTACACTCATTCTTCTTCAGTTTTACAAATTGAAAATATTTTACTTTGGCATCATTGGAAAAAGAAAAAAATTCTAGAAATGTTCAACTGACATTAACCTATCAACTATTCAGTGATGGAACTTGGAAGCTAAACTATCCCTGTGGACCCCTGGATTTTTGGACAAAGTTGCCATACTGAGGTATCAATAAAATATTACCTAAAATATCTGTAGTTTGGAAATATTTCTTATGTTATAGTTAAAAGCTACGCAAATTTAGATTTTAAAACAACTAGGTTAGCATTTACCTCTACCACCTAATCAGCTATATGATGATGGAGAGCACATGAAACTGATCAACTCTGACTCCTCATTTGTAAAATGGTAATCACAAGCCAATAGGTGAGAAATTAAATAATATAATTAGACACATCTAATTTCATTCTCCACAAATGATAGTCACTCATTAAGAGTTATCATAATTATAATTACCAGACTATTATGATAAATTATGGTTCATACTCAAGGAAAGAAATCTTTTTCTATAAAAGTTCACCCCATCTCCCCATACTTCTGCTGGTTCTTCACTTTTCAGTTGATATCCAAGAGAAATGACTTTCACTTCAATTAACAACATAAAATATTGGTACAGGTAGACTCTTCAAAGAAGAAGTGTGAACTGAGTGTGATACAATTATTGACAAAAGTTTTCTTTCACAGTTCAATTTTTTAGAAAGGCAGTCTAATGGACATACTAACTATTAATCTTTCTGTTTTTCAGGCATTAATTCTGTATAAGATAGCTCTCTGGAAAGCATAGTGATAGAACCATATTATATAAATTCCCACAGAAATGCTTTTACTGAATTATGATTCAATGATTAATAATTTAGAGTTTGCACTCAACCATCTAGAAGTCAAATATATGCCTATTGCATTTGATAAATGCTTACACTGCTTTTCAGTGCCATAGAAGACGATGCCTGCTAGTCATTCATTCTGCTAGTCAAAAATTCAGAGTAGTTTCATTCAACATCAAAATTACCTTTAAACGAGTCATCTAGGGTAAGTACTTCTGTTGAGAGAGCTAAGTGCTGATGGAGCCTGAACCATGGTACAAGATTTCTGTGTTTTCTGATTTAATCTTTACAGCATTGTGAAATATATTAAGGATTTCAAATTACACATATCAGGAAAACAAGGCTCAGGAATGTTACTAAGGTCTGGATAGCAAAATGAGAAGTCTAAGCTTATTTTAATATAGAGTGGTAACAGAATATGAAAGTGGATATTATACTTTGACTATGCAGTAAAAATATAGGCTTATAAATTGAATCTTGAGGTTGAAAGGCATCTAGACTATTTCCACTGATGGAAGTATCATTACAATAAGTTTGAAGCCTCCCTTTCTGTACACTTTAAGAATAATTTTTTTTTATTTTTTTAAATTTTCATTAGTACATGTTTGCAGTACATAATGATTAATTTCCTTGTGAGGAGTTGGTACATGCACATAACACATCTGAATTCTTTTTCTCATCACTTTTCCTTCCCCTCCTTCCACCCTCCCTCCAGGTCTTCATCTCATTCTCTTTTGCAACAGATCTATCTTCCTATTTTCTATTATCTACCTTTTATTTTGCTCTTTATGTTGTATTTTCTCCTATAAGGGAAACTATGTGATATTTATGTTTGTATATATGATTTATTTTTCTTAACATTGGGGTCTCCAGGAACATCCATTTTCCTACAAATGACTCAAGTTTCTTTATGGCAGAATAGTACTCCATTGTGTACAAACACCACACTTTCTTTATCCATTTATCTGTTGATGAACATATACCTTGCTTCTAACATTTAGCTGTTATAAGTTGCACTTCTATAAACATGGGTGTGCATGTATCACTGTAATCTGATGTCTTTAACTCTTTCAAGAAGACACCTAGAAAGAGAATAACTGGATTGAATAGAATTTTACTTTTAGTCTTAACATACATAAGCTTATTTTGTTAGCCATCAGAAGAGGTCTCTTAAAATATTACATGCAAGAATTACTCCCACTATAGTCCAAAATCATACATAAAAATGTATTCTATTTTATTAATTCAATGCTATATAAGATTAGTTTTGCTTATATTTTAATCACTTTAATTTTACCAATCAACAAGTCAGTGCTTCTCATTGATAATTAAAAGACAGGTCTAATGCCTAAATAAACCCAATCCATTTATGACTGCCATTTAGGAAGCTCTTTATTATCTTGAACAACGTCTGTTCTGTCTTCTGTTCATTGATTTCAATACATTCTTCTGAATAATATGGAAGTCTCTTATCTATTCTTTATGAAAATCATCAAAATACTTGGAAACAAAGAGGTTTTACTTGTATTCTTTCTGGCTCAATTATTGTGCATCATTTATTCTTTTAAATAGTCTCAATATGTCATTTTATTTTCATTAATATTGTGATACCATTTGAAGACTCTTCAGTTTCTGTACCTGGTCATAGATTATGCAGAATAGAGAAAGTCTGCCTCATCCATCTTCTGTCAATAAAGAGGAAAGCAATATTAGCTTTCTTGGCAGACACAAATTAGTATTGATTTTTATTCTAGTTACTATTAAGTAAAACTCTTTGACAGTTTTCTGGCACAAAAGCATCTCTGCACTCTACTTGAGCAGACAGTCCAAATTTCTAAATCTTTTTGTGTGTGTGTGTGTGTGTGTGGAACTGGGGATTGAACTTAGTACCTTGCATTTGTGAGGCAGATGCAACACCACTGAGCTAAATCTCTGATCCAAAATTTTATCTGTAGTACTATTATATGTTATTCTATTCGATCTGTCCCACCACTCTAAGATATCAAATTTTATCACAATTTAAAATTCATTTTCTTAGTTACTTTTCTCATTTCTGAGGCAAAATATCTGAAATCCAAAGTTAAAGGAGGAAATGTTTATTTAGGTTACAGTTTGTCGAGGTTTCAGTCCATAATCAACTGGCTCTAAGGTAAGGTGTCATGGCAAACAGGTATTACAGAGGAGAAACAGTTCATGGTGGGGAGAAGGCAGCAAAGCAAGCAAGGTGGGGGGGAAGGCAAGCCTCTTTCTGTCCCTTATATTATATCCAGGCTACCAGGATTAGGCCAGTGCCAAAATAGTCAGTGAACTAATTTAGTAATCACCCCATCCTTAATCATAGCACCATTAATCCTAGCATTAGACCATGAATCAGTCACACATTCTAGGTTCAGCCACCTCTGGAAAAGCCTCACCTATGACTGCATGAGGCTTTGGGGGGACATCTAAAAACAAGTCATAATGTTCACGTTATTTCCTATTATGTGTTAATTATGATACTGGGTGGTTTTTTCCATTTTTAAAAATGTCCTTATTTAATCCAAGGAGGAATCCCAATTTTATGACAGAAAAAAAATCTTCAAGACATTAGGTAACTCGACTGAGGTGTCTCAAAACATTGAACAATATTTGGGATTTGAATGTAAATTTATCCCATTTCAAAATTCATGATTGCATTTGTTTCATTTCTTTCTACTAAGATATTTTTCCAGCACAATCAAAATTGTTGGTATCACAAATAAATCATACAGAATACTAAGGGATTGAGTGTTAATTTGTTTTATTTGTTGGTCAAATGTTTGAACAGTCCCTTATAAATCTATCTTATTATCATATTTTTTCAAGTCATATTTTTTCATACTATGATAAAATTTTCAAATTTATTTATTAAAATATGTATATATATGTATTTCACTCATTTTCCTTATTGAATATTCAAGGTTTCAGTAAGAACATTAAGCAGGACCAGAATTGGTTCATGTAAAAAGAAAGAAATCCTTGAACAGCCAGTTATTGGCCATAAAGCCCATTAATTAATTAATTTTATTTGAAGAAGTGAAACCACCTTAGTTCTTCGCTTTCTATAATAGAAGGAGCAGTTAAAAAAATAGTGAGACAATATTAGGTTGCAGGTGTTTTCTAAGGCATAGAACAGAAAAACTATAAACAGAAGAACTACCTTTTGGAGCAGCATTATATAATATAATGTGGTATTAATGTTTATAATGATAAACATGTTATTAATAAATATGCATATTTCTGGGTCTCTGTACAAAGAATATAATTATAAAAGCTCAATAAATGCTTTACAGAAGAAATTTGTATGTAAGAAAACTTTAGTTATCTGTAACTTATAAATTATAATTCTTCAAAGCTTATGTTTCCCTTCAGTGAAGCTTAACATATGAAGTGTTGTCTGGTATATGTTTGGATGTGTCTGTACTGTTTGTGAGTAATTCTTGGAAAACTTAGGGTCAGTTTTCTATGTGATATTAAAATAACAGTGTTGGACGATAATTCCATTTTAAATTGAACAACTGCCTTTATGCCATCAGTCTGAAAATGGAACTCCAAGTAGGTGCATACTGATCTTCTTAGTCCTTATTATCTTCATTACAGTTGCTTCATACATAAAACCCGGAATGTCTCTTTAAAAACTTGGGCATAAGCTAGCATTGGTATTTTGAAAATGTTCCTCTTTCTGGTTACATATAACTATTTCAATATAAAATAATTCCATAGGCTGAAGTAGACCAATTAAAATATCTCTTTAAATTTTTGAAGCATAGTTATATGTATACTATGAGAACTAAAAAATATGATAACATTTTTGATATAGACATTTCTTTAAAATAAAAAGGAAGCCATTCTTCAGGTAAAATGAAACAAACATGAAAAGGAAAGCCCAAAAAACTTACAATCCCATGAAAGGCATTAAGTAATGAGCAGAGTATTTGGTTTTTCCATTGTATATTTATGACACAGATACATACTGTACATCCTCCCCTTTGATGTATAGGAAGATTGTTTTCTGTCTTTTAAAAATACCTTTCATTTATTATTTACTTAAATTAGCAAAATTCTGATTGTTATAAGTGGCTTCTCATTGATTTTGACTAACTTATCTTTCTATTTTTAATTAATAGGCAAGCAATGTGCTAAAGTATTAGATCAATTTTGCACAAGAGAGAAAAGTTCTAGGGAGTGTATTTGTGTGAATGTATGTGATTTCTGTCTTAGAAAACTGTTGTAGAAGGAACTCAGGTAATACCAGCACTGTAAGAGACAAAACATAAAGACATGAACAAATCAGCAAAATAATACATTTTTATGTGTGAAAAAAGAACAAGATTCATGAACTGAGAATTGGTACATGAAATTATATTTGATGAACATGACTCTGGAAGATGAATTAAAATGGATAAAGACTAAAGTTGAAACATGTGAAGGCAACTAGAACATCTCAAATATAGTATTACAAACATGGCCACCTTCAGTTGGGTAAAGAAATGTATAATGTTGAAGACATATAATGGAAAAATTATAAAAATTTCATTTTAGTCAGAAGGGTTGATGATAGGAAAAGATTGTCAGTAGTTTTCAGGGTAATGAATTTGTGTTTTTGCTCATGCAGTAACTCAAAGGTTGGAATGATTGTAGTCATGCAGAAAGACAATACTTTTTTTTTCACCTGTTAAATTGCTGCCTTTGGTAAAATTATCACATCTTGGGCAAGAAAGTGTTTTGAGAAATGCATTTGGTAGATGTCCATATAGAGACACTAATTAAAACTCTATGAACATTCCTCAGAAAAATGGATGTAATAGAAGAAGAAGGCAAAACTTGTAAGGATATTGGAGTTAAAATATAAGTTAAATTTGACCCATATTGCTGGATGAGTAGTTCAGGGAAAGAGGCACTGGTTTTTGTTCCTAGCACTGAAAAAAAAATTGTCTTTACTAAGACTGAGTCAAAGGAAGTGATGAAAAACATAAAAAGACCACAGAAGGGTATGGTCTAGGATCAAGGAATGCTACATTTAGGGGAGACCAATTAATGGTTATGTACAGCTCATGTGAAAATTGAATTTGACTACAAAAAATGTCTCTAACAACCTTAGAACTCTTTTATTAAACTGAAAAAGATAAAGATTTCAATAAAATAAAGAACATTCAAGTAATGACTAGATGAAGTAGATTGAGTAATTTATAAAATTACAAGTGAAGTGTAATGCTAAGTACAATAAAACTCAGAACAACTTAGATTTCTGCAAAACTCTTGAATGTGTTCTTTGAAAGTACTTATTCAATTTGTCTCAATATTTCACATTTTAACCTTTTGCAAATTTATTTATTTTTCTTAATAAATCCAACTTCTTTATCAAACTGAAGAAAATTAATTTCTTTCAGGTACAAAATTGGAAATAATGGCTTCCCCAGAACTGAAGGGCCTTGTTCCCTTCAGCAAAAAGTCTCTAGAACTTATAAAGCAGCACATCGCTAAGAAACACGATGAGGAAAATGAAGATGATGATTTAAAGCCGAATCCTGATTTGGAAGTTGGCAAAAAGCTCCCACTTATTTATGGAAGCCTTTCTGGAGGGATGGTGTCAGAGCCCTTGGAAGATGTGGACCCATACTACTACAGGAACAAAAAAGTAAGAATTAATTGAAACTATTGTGACTACATTTTTATGTTATTTTTCAAATGTGCAAAAATTGTAATTAAGGTAGAAAATAGAGAATGAACAACACACAAAGATAATTTTTAATTATATGAAACTACATTGAGTATTTTATTTTGGGAGTACATGTATTTAAGATTTTTATCAAGACTAGTAACTTATCTGATTATGTAGTTTTGTTTACTTCTCAATATATGTATTGATATACCTTAATATAAATGACTTATGATAGTATGGTGATTGACTATTTATGGTTATCAATCTTGAAATAACTTTAAAATGTCTAGAATATACAAAATTTAGAACAGCTAATTTGATGAGCTTACTCAAAAGTTAGGAAAGTGCTCAACCTATATTCATCATGTGTACTCATCCATACATTCATATATTCACACTTTATCGCCAGGAAGACTTCAGGTACATATTAATGTCTGTCTAATCCTATAACAAGTACAGAATGCCAAATATGAACAAATTGTATTTAGAAAAGACAGACTGTATAGACTAGTAAAGCTGAAAGAGTTTTCATTAGGAAAGAAAAACTTGAGCAATAGCTTGAAAAACTCTTCAAATTTTAATAATGCAAAGGAAAGACTTTTTATGAAGAGGCAAGGATAGAGAATGATTCTGAAATAAAGAAAAGAATGAGGGATGCTATACCTGGAAACTTAGCTGTGCCGTAACTTGTGGGGAATAAGATGAAGTAATGGAAATATCAGCATGACTTTAACCTAGTGAGCAAAGGACTGAGGTGATGAGTACACTGTTTAAGTCAAGTTAATCTGGCAGATGTCTAAGTTGACATTACAATTGAAGCCATTAAGTAACATATTGTTGAAAACAGCCCTTTTTACAATAACCTGTCCTTGAAGCTTTTCCCTGAGTTGCACCATGGCAAGACCAGGACTAACTGAGGAACTGGATTTATTTTCTAATGTCCTTGGTTTTGTCTTCAGTATAAAACTGGCAAAACAAAACAAAAAAAAATTATAGATAAGTTGTTAAGCCTAATTATGAATGAAAGTAATAAATGCATTTCCATTTGACTTAGGCTGTAAAAGAGTACTCAAAAGAAGAAAAGTATAACTGTGCTAATCATTGCAATATTGCATAATTGATGATCTTACAGTGTTATACTCATTCCCTAGAGATTATAGAGAATCGCTACACTCTGAGTCAAATTTGAGTCCTTTATTGCTGGTGTTCAAGGGTGGCTTGGGCCGAAAGCACTCAACTCCAAAAACTGGCATTTGGGTTTCTTTTAAGCAGCTCTTTTTGTTGGGGAGCACTCAGGGTGAGGGAGAGCACAAGCAGAATTTTACAGAAGCAGAACTTTGCTAAGTTAGTAGGGGGTCAAGGGAAGTTTTACACAGTTTAGTCGAAACAAAATATCGCACAGGTGGAAAGTGTTCTGTCCACAAGGTCATAAAGATAACATACAGTTGCAGACTGCTCTACCAAATGGGATGCAGCATCTGTCATGCATCAACTGAGGGGACTCCCAAGGTGGGGAGAGGCCACCACCCAGAATGACTTGACTTTACATAAAATGGGGGTGGGTGGTAATGAGGCACAAAATGGAGTCAGGTTGGATATCACAATAGTTCTACATTCCAATTTCACTTATTTTTTTTCTCCTTATAGACTTTCATGGTATTGAATAAAAACAGAACCATCTTCAGATTTAATGCTGCTTCCATCTTTTGTACTTTATCTCCTTTCAGTACTATTAGAGGAACAACTATCAAAGTATTGATACATCCATATCCTTTTCTTTTGGCTGCTTGAGTGTGTTTTAAAGGGCACTAATACCAAATCAAATATTCTATTATTCAACTATCCCTGCAGAAGGTTTTTCTTTCTTTCTTTCTTTCTTTTTTGGTACTGGAGCTCGAACTCAGGTCCTTGTGCTTCCACCGCAGGTGGCAAAACCACTAAGCTAAATCCCAGTCCCCTTGAAGGTTTTTCTTTCTGTTTTGATGTCCCATGTTACATTGAAACCTGGATTACACTGCTTTAATTTAATATAATATAATTTAATTTGATAGTAGTAGAAATTAACAAATACTAATTTACATCTTTATTGGTTTTGCAGCAAGAGTAATATATATATTAAATATTTACAAATATATTTTATCCCAAATGCATATCAAGACAGATTACAGAAATATATCTTTTCTAATGTTGTTTATTACCCATTATTCCTTGACTGTTACCTACTCTTTTCCAACTGTTAATTTTAATTAGTGTCCTCACAGATTGCATACTCATGACCATGAATAATTTGCCAGAATGGGGACCAGCATTAGAGTAAGTTATGTAATTTTATTTTACATAGTATCCCGTATAATATCTTGTTCCTAGAATTTTATCTATTTTAATATTATATTTTAATAAATTACATGTTACATTACACAATTAAATATTTATACTTTATGTATTGTAGCATATTTATAGTATATAATGTAGTATTTACATATGCATAATAATGAATGAATTTCCAAATAAAAACAAACATTTGTCATTTCATCAATTTTAGGATATTCTGCCCTTTCATTATTCTTAGTTAGATTTTAATTGCATCTGTTTTTCAGTAAATCAGATTAATATTTGATTCTTTAGCTGCAAATTTATTTCATGGTATCATGCAGTTGGGCTTTTATTGCAAACTTGATTATTAATGATTAATATAATAATTCAGTGTCCTGAATCTTTACTACTGCAACACCATAAATGAGTTTTTCTAGCTCAGAAAACCTTCCATTCATTGAGAAATTGTTAATGTTCTATCCTACTTCCTTTTCTTAAGAAATGTGAATAGTCTCCTTTGGATTAGACTTCAAAGATAGAAAGGCCCATTAAATTTTCTAGGGAAGAAAGCATTCTTAAAGTTATTTCCAGAACTGTACTCTTAAACATTGTTGACTTTTGGGCCTGGGATTTAGCTCAGTTGGTGCTGCCACCTGCCTTGTAAGCGCAGTTTTAAGTTTGATCCCTGGTACCAAAAACAAAACATTGTTGACTTTGGAAGGTATATTTAATACTGATTCACTAAAAAATTACTTATATGTGGTGATCATAAATTAGGTCTTGTACATTCAATTAGCTATTATTATTAATTATTATGCAATCCCATGTGGAGTAAATTTGATATTGTCATCATTAACCTTAGTAATATGAAAGCATCGTGTTGAAAGAAGACTTGTTGAAAGAAATTTGCAGTCAAATTTCATGGCTGACACCATGAAGCATAGTCGTCCTAGAAACTAAAAGCATTGTGCTGAGAGGCCCAAGGGGCACTTGCTGTTTTGACTGTTATCTGATTGGCTGTTTTTGGCCTGCCAAACAGAAATGTGTTGATTTTTTCATGACTTATTTTCAAATACCATATAATTATTATAAACATAGTATTTCAGAATGGACAATGTACTCTTCTTACTTTTATTACTGATATAAAAATTTTTCTGCAGACATACTTTGCTTGGAATTTACACATTTGAAATTCTTGTAAAAGTCATTGCCAGAGGTATCTGGGCAGGACCTTTCTCTTTCTTTGGGGATCCATGGCACTGGCTCGATTTCAGTGTGACTTTGTTCGAGTAAGTATTTCTTCAAGTGGCAAACATCTTAATCTTTTGCCAAGATTTTATGTATGTATTTATATATTTTTAGTCTTGTTTGCAATACATGCTTACATTCTTTATGTAAAGGTGGTACATGCACATAACACATCTTAATTCCCTTCTCTTCCTTCCCCTCTCCATCTCTCGATCCCCTTGCAATTTGAGAAAGATCTCTCTCCCTACTTCCTCTTATCTGTCTTTTATTTTGCTCCTTATATGTAATTTGGGTTTACTTTAAACACAAACAAAAATGTTATGCCCAATTCTAATTATTTCATATCTATTTTTTCCATTTAGTGTATTTTATTTTATAGATATGGAAATGATCACAGCCATCACATTCCCATTAAAAATAATTTTAAATGATATGCTATTTGTAGCTTTCTATTGGTCATTTTTCTTAAAAATAACTTTTGTAAAGAGTATAAGCAGTGTCTGCTATATTGTCAACAATAAAAAATAATTGCAAGTATCATTGCAATTGTTGTATTCCTATCTCTATAATTACTGTGATTATTTGTCTCTTGTTCCTCTTATTACCCGGTAATATTTAGCTAACTTATCGCTTAAAAGAGCCAGGTGCTCTTTTATACACTTAGATACATTATTTCATTTAATCTTTACAACACACCTCTGAATTGAGATATATTATCTCCATTTTACAATTGGAGATACTAGGGCCAGGGATGTAACTCAGCAGTGCAGCACCTGCCTGGCAAGTGTGAGGCCTTGAGTTGGATTTCTGGTACCAAAGAAAAACAAAAACAATTGAATGTACTGTGGGATAAGGATCAGCTGACTTTCCCATCAGACAGCTACTAAATAATGGAACCTACATGTCTACACAGGCAGTCTGGCCCCAGAGCCTGTCCTTTAATTGATATGCACCCTACCTTCTGTACCCAATCACCAGTCATCATCATCATGTTTGACACTGCCAGATTATCACCATCATCATCATTATTGTCACTGTGAACACCCTTAGCACTTTAAATACTTCAAGTGAATCCCACTCCTTTAAAAACTGTATTAACTTTTCTTATTTATCTATATTTTCAGTAATAAGATAACACAGACCTTATAAAAATAATGTAGAATATTTGATATGTAATTAAGAGCATTTAGCTTCAAACTATTATAAATTCTCATTTTTGAAGTTTATTGATTAATATTTCCTCTCTACTTTGTTTTGTTTTGTTTTCTTCTAACTAATAATAAAATTATTTGAAAAATGGGAAGAATGTGAATAAGTAAAATGCTTCAATACATAATTTTAAAATAAATTTCAAGGAGTATAAAAAGATGAACAACTCAGTATGACTTCTGAATAACTCTAATTTACTTCTACAGGATTATAACAAGGTTCTCACCTCTAAACTTAACTCACATGCTTAAAGTTATAAGAACTTTGAGAATTTTGAAAATTATTCCTTTAAACCAAGGTAAGAAATGTCATTGGATTATTTTTTTCCATTGTGATATACATTCTTCCATATAGTCATTTGAACTCTCTTGTTCCTCAGAGAAAATGTTAAATTGATGGTATTTTCTATTTGAAACCAAAGAGTCATCTGATCTTTAAACTTAGTTTCCCCAGAAAAGGAGAGAAAAAATACATTTGATTGTTATTTACATGGTACCGGTTCAATGCTTATGATATCAAAATATAGATTAATCCATTACACTTTTATTTTTTTGCATTTTAAAAATATGAGTTTATAAAACTCTTCTTATATTTCTAAGGATAGCTCAGACAGATGTCTAGTATACCTCCTCCTTTTCTTCATTGCATCAAGAAACCAACTGAAATGAACCAAGTAATATAAAACACTACCAATTTCTTTTTTGCTTTGAATGCTTGGATAAGATGTAACCCACATGCCACAAAGTTCAGGGAGTTTCTTCTAAAAAAAACAGAGAACTGTGTTCACAGTTTTGGCAGATGTTGAGGCCTGATTTACAGCTTCCATTTCTGAACATATCCTGGCAGAAGGTCACCAACAAACAACTTCTAATTTGTTCTGAATGAGTACGATCTGATAGGAACAATTTTTATAGCTTTTTGGCTGCTGTAAGTCGAAAGTATTAAGATATTATTCCATCAAAAATCCAATGCCAAATGTAATGATACTAAAGTGAGGTCTGTCATGGACCAGAACACTATGAAGAAGGCCAGCTCTGTGTACCCTGGAGTCCAGACTGAACAAAACAGAAAAACATATTAGAGAGGAGGTTGTGGTAATGAACTCACAACATATGAATATTCTAAAGCATTGAATTGCACACATTAAACACATGAATTCTAGGGCTTCTGAATTATATCTCCATGAAGCTGTTTAACAAAAATAATTGTCTGTGGCCTGGCAGCTTCACGAAATCCAGAGAAGGTAAGTACTACTTTACAAATGTGTATAAAGATAGGAGCAAAGAAATCATCTGTTCTTTAGTCCCAATAAAGGAAAAGCTAGCCTATCTCAGGCAAAAGATAAAAATATGACAATAAATAGATGAATGCAAATAATTTTAAGATGAAAAAGTGATAAAAAATTATGACCCCTAAGGTGAATATTCAATGGTCATAAGAGCAGTAAAATGAAGTGTACAATAACACTGTGTGAAAAAAGACTAGAGAAGTTCTGTGCGAAGCAAAAATGAGCTAGACCAATGGAAGAGAGAAAACTGAGTTCCATTTTATGCATAACTGGTGATTCTGAAAAAGAGGACAAATAAACTTAAAAAACAAATTTTTCTAAAATATGTTAAAAAATTTTTTAAATTTTTTTAACTGGAGGAAAAATCTACTTACAAATGGAAAGGTCTCATCTTATATAAACAAATAATAATAAAGGACATTCTTAGATATAGTCTAAGATATTATAGAGCATTAAAGAATAGTATATAAATCCTGTAAGCAATTAAGCAGAGATACAGATCTATGAAAAGGCATTCTTAGATATCTTCATAATAGTGTGTGGGAAGTGTGGGCAGGGAGGTTGTGAAACTAGAATTCTAAATACGCATATCATTCATATGTGAAGTCCACAGAAAAATATTATGATTCATGCAAAAGCTATTAAATTTTGCATCTTTATCTTTGCTGAATAATTATAAAGAAAGAAATGAAAATGAAAAATTTGAAAGTAAAAAGCCAACAATGGCAAGATGTAAGTCCAGAATAAATCAGATTGAGCTCTGAAACAATTCAAAGAGAATAAATTTGAAATTACTGTTGTTTGTAGGTTATAAGTCAATGGTTACCACATTATCTGTGAGCCATTCTTGAATTAGGGACGTATTTTATTTGTGTTTTAGAAAACTTTGAAATAAATGCTAACATTATAAAATTCTGGTAATTTTTTCTAAAATCTAAATAAACTCAGATTTATTGTAAACTATGATTCACGCTTTTCTTTTTCCTGGTACCAGGGATCAAACTCAGGTCTTTGTGCTTGTGAGGCAGGTTCTGGAACCACTGAGCTAAATCCCCAGCCCTATGATCCACACTTATTTTTGAAGGGCAATACACTTCAGGTATACATTGTAGGTATGAAGCAGCTTCCCTTTATAGGTTAGGCATTTCCATCCAAGTCCTCTCTACTCCTGCTCCATGAATTTTACCTTTCTGACAAGCCCTTGCAAAAATTTGAATGTTTCTTGTCCTATAAATCATGTCAAATTATGCATAATACACAACATATCATAGTTTTACTATTGTAACTGTCAAAGTCCTAAATTACATTAATAAAATCTGAGAAACTGGAATAGAAAAAAATGTGATAAACTAATTATCATTGTTTCCTTATGTTACATGGTGGAACAAGAGATGATATGGTCTCCCCCCCCCCCACCCGTGGTACTGAAAATCTAATCCAGGACTTCCCCAGGGCTTCTGGCATGCGAGGAAGTACTCTTCCACTAAGTGCACCCTAGCACTTAGTCTTACAATTTTTTATGTAGAGATTTACATGTTAGTTTAAAATAATAGTTGAAATTTGACATAATCTCTCAAAGCAGACATATTTAATCCAAATACAAGAGAAATAAAATTGAACCAGGGGAGATAAAATGAGTCATAAGGGAAATACACGTATCAAAAAAAAAAGTTTGCTGTATAGGCTGTCTTGCCCACATAATTCTAGCTATTCAAAAGGTTAAATCTACAGGGTCCCTTAAGTCAAGGAGTGTGAGACCAGAATGAGCAATATAGGGAGACCATGCTTTCAAATAAACAAACAAATAAGTACATAAATTTTCAACTCACACAGTAAGAAGTGAAATAAGTATTCTAATTTTA
Organism: Heterocephalus glaber; assembly: GCF_000247695.1. The sequence continues at coordinate 4,256,103 of NW_004624787.1, read as the reverse complement.
ATGCTAATAAAACAGCCATAAAAATGGTGATAATAGGGCCAGGGATTTAGCTCAGTGGTTCCACTGACTGCCTCGAAAGCGCAAGATCCTGAATTCAATGCCCAGTACCAAAAATAAATTGTTGATAATTTCCTCAGTATCACAAAGCTGCTATATTCCCTCATATATTTTTGAGCTGAGCAGTTAGTAGGAGCCTAAATACATACAGACCAAAAACTAGGAAGACAGCATAGAAAAAGAGAAACAAAGAAAAGGACAGAGGAAGAAAATCAGCTTATACACAAAAATATTAATAGCAATCTAGCCTGAGGTACAATTGCATTGCTTTTGTTTCTGTTGTTTTCCGTTTTCAGTGTTTAGCAGTTCTTATTTAATAGTTAGAGAAATGAAAGTTCAATAAACCCAGCTTTGAGTTAGAATTCTGAAGTAGTCAGAATTCTCATATAAATAGCTTCCTTATATCACAGTTGTATTATTCACATTACCGATAACTATTACTATACATTTTTATCCACACGTTTTATTTAACTAATGCCAAAATTGAATTATTGTAGCTAATTAAAGAAAAATGTAGAACACTGAAGCTTTAAATTGTTTGAACAATTTCAGCCCACTTTTATTTACACCTTTATACAGTACTTTTGCTTGTGTTTGACGGTGGTAGCTGGTATGGCAAGCATATCCAAGAGAAAAAGTGTTTTTCTTTATATATTAAAGAGACACAAGCAAAAATTCATTTGAAATATTGCATCTGAATTATTTCATCAAGTGTTATAAATTAGTCATAATACAGAAACATCAAAGTTTGATTTTTATTCACATTGTTAGATCTAGATAAAGAGACTTAAATAAGACAGATGTGTTCATTTCAAAAGAGGAAGATGGCCATTTTATCGTAAACACACATTTCTCTTTCCAGGTCTGAAGTCACTTGTAGGGATCCTGATCCATTGCCTGAAGCAACTTACTGGTGCCATCATCCTAACTGTCTTTTTTCTGAGCATATTTTCTCTAATTGGGATGGGACTATTTATGGGCAACCTGAAGCACAAATGTTTGTGGTGGCCCCAGGGAAATGAAAATGAAACCCTATACAACAGAACTGGAAACCCATATTATATTCGAGGTAAGAATTATTCACCATCTGTGTAAAAAGTATGAAATTCTTAAAGGCAGAGGAGTCTTCACAGAAATAAACATTCAGTGTCAAACCCAACTACTTAAATGCCCTATTATGCTCAAGTACAAATTTGAATCAGTTTCATTTATGAGGTTAGGAAAGTTCCCAATCTTCAGACAGTAAATCAGGAGAACTTAAATTTTTGCAAATGCTTTTGAAAAGTACAATAATGTTATTTACAATTTCATTAGAGATATCTTAAAGCAGGATTTTTGTACTGTAATATTTCCATTCTTCAATGAATGTAAATGTACTCATTAAAATTTTTGAGATGAAGTTAAAAGTCAAAATGGCCTGCATTATAGAAATTCTTACTATTGTTGGATTTCAATAACAATTCTGTACCTAAAATACTTTGAGTTCTACCTTCATTAATAAATATATTTTGAACATAAAAATAATGCAGAATAGACATTACTTAATTTTTATGCATAAGTAATTCATATGCCTTTTCTCATATCTTCATCATAATTTTTAAGAAGAGGCATTGATATTCCCTACTTTGTTTCAAGCAATGAAATGGGAATGCAAAGATATTAAGTGAGTGTCTCAAGGTATTATCACTACTAGGCAGCAATACTATGATTGTAATCAAGCTCAATCTTCTTTAAACTAGTTCCTTTCCTTTAGATCACATGTCCTTATTAGATTTGTCTTTCATATTAAAATTATAAGGTCTTTTCTGAAAATTTTTTTTAAAAAGCCCATTTTATATGTTCATAAATCTTTGTAGTCTTTCTATTGTAATTTTTATTTACATTTTGCATATAAGTTTTAAATAATAAGTAAATTAGTAAGCAAATTGAAGTGTTCGATTTATCATGTGAACAATGTAGAATTATTTTTAGATGAGTGTGTGACATGCCTATGTCATTGCCCTAGTGGTGAGGACCAAAGGAGATGGACATTAAATCTTGCATTCCCGTTCGCATCCTTTTGTTTCTTTAACACTGTAACAAATATGTGCTAATTACTTGAATATGTGCAATTGTTACTCCACTGGTTATTTCTAGGAAAACAGAGCCCAAATTTTTTCATTTTTGCTGAAGTGTGATATTATATTAAGAATAAACCGCCTGTACACATTACCACTTTAAACTTTGTGCCATTCTAGTTACTACGTTTCCCCAAATGATACATTATGAATTGTTAAAAATATTTTCTTTATAAGATACTTTTAACCTAATAGCCATGGCGCAGTTCTTGCAAGTAGAAAATTTGGCATTATCTAGTGCTGCTATGTCAATTTCATTGGGATTTTGACTGTCATTCAAAAAGCTTGATCAAAGATACCTAATTATTTATGGCTTTAAAGGTCTTGTTAAATAATTTTAAGTGACAAATAAAAGTGAGATTAGTTGAAATTCCAGTGATTCCACTGTATGAAAATATAAATATATATGTGTAATTTTATGGGTTTGGGCTCTGCGGTTTGTATTCAGAAATAATACACTACTAGTATCTGATTTTCTACAAATACACAATTTACATTTAATTACATTTTGATTCACACAAGATTAGGACAGCTGGAGAAATGTTGTGGACTATGACTTATATAGTATAATTATGTTTGAAATTAGGTGACGGGAGAGAAAACAGCTAGTACTGGTTACTCAGTGCCAGATCAGGCCTTGCTCAAGCAGATCAATAGAAATAGACCGTGGAAATATCACAGTCACCTTTCAGTCTTTAGAATTTTTTCTTCAAAGATTGGTCATACCTTGCTGGTTTCAAGCATTTTTCTGAACTTTAATCTTGGAAGAAATGTTCCTCTTTCTTTGCTCAGCCTTGTCACTTCCAGGAAAATGAAGCTTCCAGATTCCCGAAGGCCTCTTGGCTTGTGCAGAGATAGTAGGTTCAAAAGGCCAAGATATTTGCTGCCTTTCATCTGTACAGAAATGTTCATCTTCTATGCAGGTCAAAATGAACTTCCTGGATGCTGCTAACTCCAGATTAGATACAGAACATCATTTCTTTCCTATTTTTCAGAAACAGAAAACTTTTATTTTTTGGAAGGAGAAATAGATGCTCTACTTTGTGGCAACAGAACAGATGCTAGGTAAGTAGTTCTAATGTTTTCTTCTATCAATTTAGAGTCACCCATCAGTGGTACTTATTGAATGATTATTCCTTTTACTGCTGGATTCCCAGTTGATTCTGATATTTTTAATCTCATTTTATGATCAAAATCATGGTGAGTGCTAAGGACATAGCTCAAGAGTAGGGCTCCTGCCTAGCAAGCATGAGGCCCTAGGTTCAATCCCTGGTGCCAAAGAAGAAAAATAAAAAGATCACAAAAGACCTTTTAGAAAAATGCAGAGAAGTTATCCTAATCCATTTGTGGGCAATGAAATAAAGTAACATAGATGTCATAGTTTGTAAACAACGGAAACTTATTTCTCCCATGTGAGAGGCTCAAGTTCAGATCAGGGTGCCAGCAAATGTGCTATCTGGTGAGAGCCTGCCTATGGTGCCTTTTTGCTATATTCTTGTAAGGCAGAAGGGCTACAAAGTCTCCCCTGGGTCTCATTTTTCAGGTCGTTGATCACATTTATGAGGCCTTGCTTCCTGATGTAATCATTTCCCAAATGTGACACCTCCTAATATATCACTTTAGCGTTCAGAATTTAAACACATGAATTTTCACCAGAGCTGAAATCTGCAATATGGAATAATATTAATTCAGATTCAGAGAAAACCCAAAGGCAATTGATTCAAGGTCAAGAAACTGGTAAATCTCAGAGCTGGGACTTCAGCAAGAATCTGACTTGGTGTTTTTTGTGTGTTCCAGCACTTGTGAGAATTACAAAGAAAGACAATATAAATTTGTTCTCTTACAAAAGAGAAATATTAAAGATATGCCACTATTTCATTTATTTATGTCATCTATTTCTTTTATGGCGATAGTTTACATTAATAAAAATTACTACTCTTTAAAACACTATAAATAATTTAGTGAAAAAATAAAGCTCTGTCTTACTGTCCTATATTTTTGAAAGAGCAAATAAATAAGTAGAACCAGGGCACTTCTCACCATTGTGGACCTGAAAACACTGTTTCCCTGTGTTGCTTTGCTTAGTTGGGATGAACTGAAATCAATCCATAAGTCAGCTCTTTTTTAGGTTCTGGGGCTCAGATTGACAAAAGGTAAATCAAAGAAGAAGCATGAGTTGTATAGTTGTATTTTTTCACTTACTTGGCATAGATCTTTTTTTCCAGCTTCAGTTGAGCTTCCATTTTTTTTCTCCAATTATCCAATTTGTGAATCCACCTCTTTGTATAACATTCTACTTCAACTTACTCTTTCTATGTATATCCCCAACTCAAATATGACCTGAAATGCATTTCAAAGATGTCTGGTTATGAATCTTCAGAACGCAACCATACATTTTAAGGGAAGAAGAAAAAGCCATACAATGGTTCACCTATAGCAATTACATTTTCCTATATGATAAACCACCCCCTCCTTAGTGACCTAATTTAAGAACAAAAATTCATTTGCTCAGTTTCTGAAGATAAGCATCTACAAGCCTCAAAACCCAAGTGGCTTTTTGCTGTTGTTGTTGTTGTTGTTTTGGGGTTTTTTTCAGATTTGAGAGTAAGGTTTAATGCTCTGGGAATTAAAATATCAAAACTCTTCAGCAGCACAGAAAGTCCCAGGCTGCGCTGTGAGTGTCCTTGGTGTCTGTCCCCAGGGCTCTCTGAACACAGGGGCGCTGTGGTCGGAGCATCAGGCACCATCAGACACCAGAAAGTTCCACAAGGGACTAATCATCCTTCTTAAACTAGTCGTTTATGTAAGGCACCCAGTCCAGGATCAGCCGCCAGTCGGTAGCCCACACCACCCCGCAGCGCCCACGGCGCCCTACAAGGTGGCTGTAGGGGTTCAGTTTTCGGCCATTTCCTGGTAGATAATGTGAGACAGAAAGATGTAAGGGCTTGGATAGAGGAAAATATGATTTTTTTTGGCTACTACTGCAATAATAGACCACAACACGCATGCACTTCACTAGGTAAAGGATGAAGACTCCCTAAAAGGAAATAAATATTTAATCTACTCCTTCTCCCCAAGCGCTTATTAATTATTGATGTAATAAATGTTTTTTCACCCTTAAGTAATGGAATCTAAGGGTTTGAGTAAGATCATTTGAAAATTAATGTCTCAATTATTGCAGTTTTATTTTTATCAGTACGGTTTTCCTGTAATTGTATTTTTGCTATGAATTTTGTTTGAAAAAATAATGCTATGATAAGTAACAAGATTTTACTTTTTTAGAAAATTGTCAGGATATTAGATTTTAAGTGTTCTCACCAGGTAAAAAACATGTCATATAATGAACACACCAATTAACTCAATTTAGCCTTTTGACACAATGTATACGTATTTCAAAGACCATGTTATACATAATAAATATACACAATTTTTATTTGACAATTAAAACATAAATTAATGCAAAAATATAAATGCTTAGCAAAACTATCTTGATGGCTCTTATTTTAGCTTAACCTTATCCATGTGTATCAACCTAAAATCTAATTTGCACCATTTTGACTGTAAAGTTTTGGAGGGAAGATTAATGCCATCCTGTGGAATGAGGAGCCCTCTGTTATTCACATATAGCATATGTTCTGTATTTATGACTTGGCTATAATCTGAAAGTCATCTAAGCACTTTTTCTTTACTTTTCTTTTCTTTTCTTTGTCTTTAGTCAATGTCCTGAGGGATATGTGTGTGTGAAAGCTGGCAAAAATCCTGATCATGGCTCCTCAAATTTTGACAATTTGGGGTGGGCCTTCCTTGCCCTATTTCGATTAATGACTCAGGATTACCCTGAAGCACTTTATCACCAGGTAAGAAGACAGAGAACTCACTCTGCACTTAAAAATGGCACCATATCATCCTTTCTGCAAAATGACCAAATGCATTAAAATTTTATGTGTGAAGGAATTTGCAGATAAAAGGAAAGAGTAGCAGAATTATTGAACGTCAAGCTATATGTAGGCTTCCGTGCCAGTTCTATGCTTTTGTGTGTGTGGTATCTCACTTCATCATTAAAACAATTCTACAAGGTCAACAGAGAGACAGTCTCTGACTTACAATGGCTTCATCTATAATTTTTTAGCTTCACAATAGTGTGAAAGTATACTCGGTAGAAACCACACTATGAAATATGAATTTTGATCTTTTCTCCTGGTCTAGTAATACACGGTACTATGGCCTTTCTCCATGCTAAGCCATGGCAGTGAGCTGCAGGATTACAAGGGGAAACAACTTGTGTTCCACAGGGTTCTGATTTTCTAAGCTGTGATGCTCAGTAGGTTAAGTAGACTAAATTACCTTCACAAAAATTATGAGTCTGCCTTCATAGCTAATTATGTGTACCATAGCTTTTTCACAATTGTGTAATAAAAACAGATTCAATTTTTGTTTAATGAGAAGTTGTGTCACATGAGAATTGTTGTTTTCAAAATAGCAGAATTAGTGGAACAGATTAGAAGATGAAGAAACAATGCCAGACACACTCAGCCATCTTATCTTCAATAAAGGAGCCAAACACTCTCACTAGAGGAAAGATAGCCTCTTTAATAAATGGTGCTGGAAAAATTGGTTTCAACTTGTCAAAGATTAAAAGTAGACCTATATCTCTCACCATGCACTAAATTAAAATTGAAATAGATTAAAGATCTAAATATCAAAAAAAGAAACTCTGAACCAGTTGGAACAGAGATTAGGTAGAAGTCTTGAAGACATTGGTGTAGGAAAAGATTTTATGAACAAAACCTCAGTTGCCC
>NW_004624787.1:4184929-4240628 GCF_000247695.1 Heterocephalus glaber | reverse complement strand
AGTAGTTCCTCTCTAAATGTCTTGTAGAATTCAGTGGTGAAGCCATCAGGACCTGGGCTTTTCTTAGTTGGTAAATTTTTAATTACATTTTCAGTTTCTTTAATTGATATTTGGTTGTTTAAAATTTTTAGGTCTTCTTCGTTCAACTTTGGTAATTCATACGTGTCTAGGAATCTGTCCATTTCTTCTGTATTTTCCATCTTATTGGCCTATAAATTCTGGAAGTAGGTATTGATCCTCTGGATTTCTGCTGGGTCTGTTGTAATTTCACCCTTTTCATTCCTAATTGCATAGATTTGGGCCTTTTATTTCCTTTTTCTGATAAGGTTGGCTAAGGGTTTGTCAGTTTTGTTCATTCTTTCAAAGAACCAACTCTTGGCTTCATTGATCATTTGTGTCACTCTCTTAGTCTCCCTTCCATTGATTTCTGCCCTGATCTTTATAATTTCCTCCTTTCTATGAGCTTTGGGTTTGTCCTGCTCTTTTTCTAGAAGCTTGAGGTTCAGCATCAAGTTGTTTCATTGGGCTCACTCTATTTTCCTAAAATGAGTATTCACTGCTATGAATTTCCCTTGTAAGACTGCTTTCTTTGTGACCTATAGATTCTGATATGTTGCATTGTCATTGTCATTTAATTGAGGAAACTGTCTGATTCCTTCTTTAATTTTGTCTGTGACCCATTGTTTATTCAAAAGTGTGTTGTTCAATTTCCATGTGTTTATGAAATTTTTGCAGTTTCTTTTGCTATTTATCTCCAATTTCATCGTATTATGATCTGATACTATACAGGGGATAACTTCAATTCCTTTGCATTTACCTAAATATGTTCTATGAGTGAGTATGTGGTCTATTTTGGAGAATGACCCTTGTGCAGCTGAAAAGAATGTATATTCTGATTTTGTGGGGAGAAACACTCTGCACACATCTGTTAAGTTCATTTGTTCCAGAGTTTGATTGAGTTCTAGTATTTCATTGCTTGTTTTTTGTCTAGTTGCTCTATCTCTTTGTCACAATGGGGTATTGAGGTTCTCCACTACTATTCTATTAGTGCTTACATGATTTTTCATGTTCAATAGTATTTGTTTTATATAGCTGGAATAGATATTTATGATTGTCATCTCTTCCCCTTGGACTGTTCCCTTTACAAGGATGTAGTGTCCTTCTTTGTCTCTCTTAATCTTAATCAGTGTGGGTTTGAAATCCACTTGGTCTGCAAAGAGGATAGCTACTCCTGCTTTTTGGGGGGTTCCTGTGGCATGTAGTATTGTTTTCCACCCTTCAACTTTCAGTCTATTCAGTCTTAATTCTTTTTGAATTAAGTGTGTTTCTTGTATGCAGCATATTGTTGGATCTTGCTTCTTGACCCATTCTGCCAGTCTATTTCTTTTGATTGGTGAGTTGAGACCATTGACATTGATGGTTATAACTGATACGTATTGACTTATCATTGTCATGACATTTTCTTTTTGTTGGATTCTCCCCCTTAGCTTTTAATTTCTTGTGGCCAGTGGATTCATTCTGCTGGGCTTCCTGGGGTTGTGATCCTCATTGTCTTTTCCTAGGATATCGTCTAAAATTTTTTGGAGTGCCGGTTTGGTATTCATGAAGTTCTTGAGGTGCTCTTTATCATGAAAGTATCTTATTTCTCCATCAATTTTGAAAGATAGTTTTGCAGGGTACATCAATCTGGGTTGGAGGCTGTTTTCCTTTAGGGCTTGAAATACATCACTCCAAGCTCTTCTTGCCTTGAGGGTTTGCATTGAGAAGTCTGCTGTGATTCTGATGGGCTTTCCTTTGTATGTGATTTGTTTCTTTTCTCTCACTGCTTGTAGAACTTTGTTCTTCTGTTGGGTTTCTGGAATCTTAACAATTATATGTCTTTGTGTAGATTTTTTTTTTGATCAAGGCTATTTGGAGTCCCATATGCCTCACTTATCTGTATGTCAAGTTCTTTTCCCCTGCTTGGGAAGTTTTCTGCCATCACTTCTGTGAACAGTTTTTTTTTATGTCATCTGCACTCTCTCCTGTTTCTTCATTGACTTTAGTCAGTCTTATGTTATTGTTTTTTGCATCATCTAACAGCTGCTGTATTGATTTCTCGTGGTTGCTTACAATTTTAAAGAAACTTTTCTTTTCCTAGTAACTCTGATCGGTCTTATGTTATTCTTCTTTGCATTGTCTCATAGCTGCTGGATTGGTTTCTTGTGGTCCCTTACTATTTTAAAGCAATTTTTCTTTTCCTGGTCTCTAATTGCAATCTTATTTTCTATGTCTGAAATTCTGTCCTCACATTGGCTCATTTTTCTGTGTAAGCTTTCAATGGAGTTTTTCATCTCCTGGAACTCTGTTTGCATCTGTTTTATGGATTCCATTTTTTTCCTATGTTGGGATTCCATCATGTTCCTCAGTTCCTCTATTTTTTTAATCTGTGTCTTCTCTAGATTTATTAATCGTGTCTTGCACTATGGGCAGAATCTCTGCTGTTATCTGAGAAATTATTTCTGATTTTATTTTTTCCAGATCCTCTTTTGTTGCCTATTCAGGGAGTCTAGGTTGTTGCATGTCAGAGTGTTCCATCTCATTTCCCTTTGGGGTTGCTTTAGGTGATCTGGAAGTCTGGTTTTGAGACTTGTTTACGTGTCTTCTCATCTTGATGGCAGGGGCAGTTGTTGCTGGCACCCGTGTGGCTCAACTCCTGTGCACTGGAGGAAGGGGTGGTATGGCAGCCTGCGAGCCTCCTCCTGGGCTCTGGGAGCAGCTCACCTGTGCTGCACTGGGGCAGGGGACCAAAATGAATTCTTAAGTCTTTGACTATATTTAAGCATAATTAAAATAATAATAATGATAGCAATAGTAGCAGTATATAAAATTAATCGAGTGCTAGTCTTTGTGCCAGATATCTGATGTGTCTTCATATAATATTAAATTCAGTTCTATTACAGTGTTTCTGATGCAAATTTGACCTATGCTGACTCTGACTCTGGAGGAAGCCCCACTGTTCACTTTACTACCTTGCTCTGGAGGCAAATGCTGAAACAGTATTATTTCATCAGTTACACCATTTGCAGGTGAAACTTTTCCTAAGTATTGCTATCTACTGGCAAAAACTCAGGAAGAAAATTAGGTATTTAAAAATATTTGCCACATCTAAATTTACATCCTTCTAGCTCATTTATCTAATAAATTAAAACAGTATTGACCATTGTACTAAACATGAATGATAAAAACTTTTAACAAATACAAATACATTGTCTGTATTCATAAAGCTAATAGTTTAATGGGGAGATTTTCTATAAAATTGTCATAAACACAAAACTGTATACCTAAGACAAGAAGTTATGTATTTCCAAATACTATGAATAGGAAACACAAAGCAACATGCATACCATATACTTGCCAAAATCTAAGACTAGTAAGCCTATTGATATAACTGTCTTTCTCAAGGACCATAGGACAGGCTATAAGCACACGTTAAATTACATTGAAAGGGCACAACTTGCTTAATTGAGAATGTGAAATAGTCTATAAGTGATCCAGTATTTTTAACAAATCTTATAAGAAAAAATAAATTGACATCAGAATATAATTAGTAGCACTCCAAACAAATGCAAGTATAATCCTTGTTTGTACTTTTATTTGAACAAATAAACTGTGAAATAATTATTTAGTTGTTTATGGTAGTGCTGTCTTATAATCCCAGCCCTCTTGCAGGCTGAGGCAGGAGGACTGCAAGTTTGACTCCCAACCTAGGCAACTTAAAATGACTTAGCAAGACTCTGGCTCAAAATAAAAATTAAAAAATCTGAGAATGTAGTTCAGTGTGAATGCCCTTGATTGAATTCCCAGTACTGAAAAAAAAATTGAGTAATGAAAGAAAACAGTATTTTCTGGGTATTGGGTAATATTAATAAATTACTAATGTTGCTGGCATGCAGTAGTATTATGACATATGCTTTTTAAGGAGCTTCATCTGAAAATTATACAATATCAGGATTTTATACATTTTTTTCAAATAAATGAGTTGAAAATAAACAGAAGAGAAGAATATAATGTTACGAATTGTTGAGGCTAGATATTGAGTCCCTATGGTTCACTATATGATTATTTATATTTTAAAAATGAAATGAAAGAAGTACAATGAAGCAGAGAGGCGTGATACATTGAGAACCTTTAATAAAGGATCTCTCATAAAAAAATAGGGGATTTCTCAGTCAAAAAATTTAGATTGAGATGTACAGAAGGAACCTATGCTGAAGGACGGGAGCAGGAGTCAGGGGATTAGGAAGATAGAATGGCTGCATACAGAGAGCAAGTCTGAACCTGATGAACATATCAGATATTTGCAGCTGAGTAAATGCAAAACATTACAGTATTCACTAAGTTCTTCATTATTAATGCTTATGATATAAAGAAAATTTAAGTGAGTTTTGAGAAGTGCCCTTTTCCAATCTAATCTCATTGGATTGTCTAAATTTCAGGCAGATACTCTTATTAGCTCTTAAATTTCCCAAACAGAACAGTTGTTGAGTTATAATATTCTAAATTTGCTTTGGAAATAGCTATATCAGTAGTTGTCCAATACACAGCCATTCATTCAACATTTATAAGTAGTTCAATTGAAGTAAATATATTACTAAACTAATGTGTGGTCCATTCACTGTGTGGTCTAAAATATGTTCACAGTTTATGCCAAATGAGTAGAAAACTGAACACTGAGTCAGTCTACCAACAATCACATTACTGCCAGCCTCCCCTTCCCTACTCTCACACAAAAACAATTTGCTTTGCTGGACTACTCTTTTGCAAACAAACATTGTGATTATCTGACATAGTTCCATGAGAAACAATTCCTCTGTATTAAAAATATTTGTTGAGGATTTCACACTGTATCACAAAGTATCATCTTTATGCAGATACACATCTGGGAGATCCTTGTTAGATATTAGTAACAATAAATTTATTTCTATTGGTTTTTATTTCATAGAAATTTGGAATCGTATAATTCATAACTTCCATGTTATATAACCTTGTAATTCAGTGAAAATTTTATCTGAGATCAGCATTTCTTAAGTAAATAATTTAAACTCAGCTACTGAGATTTCAACTAAAAGTAAGCGAGGGAATAAAGCTCTGCAAAATTCAGAGAATCTGTCATTTTCCTGATGAAACTCAGTGTGCAGTTTCAACCTCTAGGTTTGGTATTTAAGAAATTAGAGGAGTCTTGCCTGATGCTGAGTGAGACGAATATGATGACTCCCTGGATATCTATAGTGCTACCTCAGGTGTAGAGTAGCAGAACTTACCTACCAGAGAACTATGCTGGGTACAGGTAATTGATGAGCCTTGGGCATTATTACCTCAGTGTGAGGGCAGCAGTAGGCTCCTTGCCAGTTAACTTTATTTCAGGGCAGTCCCACCTGTTTACCTCAAGTCAAGTAGCATACAAATATTATCATTCTTTGTGTGTATCCAGTGTAAAAACAGTTAGTGTTAATACCGTGTGCTGTCGTCCATCTATTATCATGTTTCCACATGATCACTGGAAGCATATCTGGCTATTCTTGTGATTGTTATGATTGTGTAGCACTTGTAATATCTACATCAAAATCTATGATTTTGAGTATCTTTACAATTCTTTTTAACCCTGTTACAAAGATGAACAAAGCAAAACACCTCTTAAAATGTTACTCAAAAGGTATGAGGGAAAAAGGAAATTATTCCTTTTGGAACAATATCCTATTCTGTTAGTTTAGTATCATACATGTTCTGTCCAAGTCAGCTTTTTAAAATATATTGGAATACCTGATACTCTTTAAAACTCATTTCATCATCAAAAATCCAAATCATTTTTATTTCTCCAGGAGAATTTTAAAAATTATACACATAACATATATTTAAGCAAAAAACAAACAAACAAAACACGTTAAGGTGCGGGGGAAATATTCATTAGCATATTTAAAATTGAACATTTTACCATAGTTTTGCACTCGATGTTGACTTCTTTCTCAAACTTAAATAATACCACTAACATTGAGTGGTCTTTATTTTTATTTTTGAACTCAGCATAAAATTTTATTGACTACAGACCAGGGATTTAGCTCAGTGGTTCCGGCACCTGCCTCACAAGCACAAGGTCCCAAGTTCAATCCCTGGTACCAAAACAAACAAACAAACAAAATTTTATTAACTACATAATACTCGGTTTTTTAAATATAATCCTAAATCAGTTTAATACTGGAAGTAATGCAGAGATTTTCAAATGATAGAACCCAAAGAGATTCCTAGAAGTAAGAATCAGCATTTTTAGAAAGGTTTTAACCTTTTTACAGTTGTAGTTTAGGACTTTTAAAAGGGAGAGGCCAATATTATATGTACTAAATTTATTTTCAGACCAAAACCACACAAATAGAAATGAAGAAAAGATTACCAACTTGCCTGAGCACTTCAGTGGAAATGTTGGAAGAGTCTACTTTCAGACATAAAGAAGGTAAAGTAAATAATATAAAAACACAAAACAATTAGACATTCAAGGAGGAGGTATTATGATATTCGTAACACTCACTTTTAAGGAAATCTTCATCTTTTCAGAATTTAGATGATTATAACCAAAATTTTTAAATAATATAATTTTTTCATTCATTAATATTATTGGTATATTTTAGGTATACAATATGCTGACATTCATCATTGGAAATTTGCATCTTTACATAGTCTCTCTTGGTTCTTATTTTTTCCCCATTCCCCTGCTCTCCCTTCAACCCCTCCACCCCCCCTATTTACCAAGACTTTGCTTCCATTTTTTCCTTTTCTCATATTTATTCCTTTCCCCTCTTCCCTTTCCCCTACCCCTCCCACTTTCCCTTCCCCTTTAGACCTTTTCTTCCTATCTCACATTTCTAACAATTTAAAAAAACATGCAGGTGAACTACATAGTCTAGAAATATTGAAAAAATTAAGATAAAGATGTTTCATGAATGCACAAAACATGTAGATAATAATCTATTTTATTGTTTACAACTGTGTCCACAAATTATAAAAACTTAAAATTGTCAAAACTTATGTACATAAACAAACCTAACATGTTAACATTTGCAGCCAAGAGAAATGTAAAGATGCAATCCTTAATCATAATTTTGGAAAATAAACTGTAGCACATACTATAATACTTTTATAGTCACCTTCCATTATTACAATGAGCAAAGTTAGGAATAAACTCAGGAAAACTCTGTATGATGCTAATCGTCTCTATATGAGCAGGTCATCTCTCGGTACATTGCATATCACAGTAAAAAGAAATCTGTGATTTTCACATCTATTCATTAGTCAGATACAGACAAAAGATAAGGATACATGTCCATAAAGCTTCTAGTTAGCAATAGAGTATTCATCCATAAGTTTTAGGAGATTCAGAAAGTTACATCAGAATCTTCTACTTTCTTTGTCTCTGATCTCTGTGTTGTTCAAGGGCCAGTTGTATTCCATACTATTTCAAGATCCTTTCTAGATTCATCTCTACATTTTTTACGTGTAACCTGTAATTCTTTATTATGAATAATATTGACAGCCACCATGTTGTAAAGCATATAAATGTAGAAATTTTAAATCATAATGTTTTCACCTTTATTCCATTTGTTTTCTTGAGATCTATTTAATGTTTTTCCTTTAATGCATACTTTTCTTTATTTTCATTTATCTAAATAGAAAACACAAATAAAAGAAAATTACTTCACTCTACTTTTTATTATCATAGATTATTTCTATTAGCTGATTTGCTAATTCCAAATCAAATCTTGCCTTTGTATGTAAAAGTCAAAAATGTCTACTAGCTAGAAGTGAAACAATTTTAATCTTTAACTTTTCTCTCGTTTCAGAATTTAACAAATCCAGGAAGAAATGCCCATTGTGTTGGTATAGGATTGCAAAAGCTTTCTTGATCTGGGATTGTTCTCTTTGTTGGCTAAAATTGAAAGACTTTGTGCATAGGATTATAATGAACCCATTTACTGATCTTTTTATTTTCATATGCATAATTTTAAACACACATATTTTGGCCTTGGAGCATTACCCAATGAGTGAAGACACCTCTTATTTTCTCAGCATTGGAAACATAGTAAGACTCATTGTACATTATTTTCATGTACAATTTCATCATTACTATTGGATTATTCATTATTATTCTCATTTTTTTATGTCATAACTTCAGTTCCAGTACATATTATTACATTCTTGTTGAGTGAAGCATTAAGTTCATGCTTTACCCCCTTGCCCAACCTCTCAACTTGTAAATGTTATTATCAAATAGTTCTGGAACTGCCACTTAAAATATTGTGGCTTAAATTCTGAATTCTGAGTCAGCTGCTTGCTAGTCAGATTTGATGGAAATTATATATTGCCTGTCCCTCCTCAAATATGCAGTCTTGGTACCATTGTCCCATAGGTTAGAGTAGACAGGTGGAAGAACAGACACCAGTACCTGAACTCTGAATCCTGAATCCTGACTAAAGCAATGCCTGGCCCTGTCTGTTTTGTTTGTTTGCCTTACATTGGAGATTATCATTTTGACAAGGTATTTTTGAGATTCACCTGTCCTTTTCCAAATAAAGTTTAAAAACAAAATACATTAACAAAAATTTATATTATTTACATATCCTAGCTTTTATTGTTATTTTAGTTGCTTAGGACCAATATAAACAATGAAACTGATATTAATCAGTTTTGAGCTCTACATTTACTAGATATTAAATCAGTAATTTAGTTATTTCTGCCAGTGCAGTCTTTAAAAGACATTTTCCACAGATTTGCCATTTTATTCTGGATAGTGTTTGTCCATTTTTATTCTTTCATAGGTTGAAAAATTGAATTTCTTAACATATATTTCATTTCTCAAAATGAACAATTCAAAATGGAAAGATTTTTTCACCCTCAAATATCCTTTTGTTTTCTGCAAGAATGACATTTATTAAAATAATCAGTCATTTCATAGATGGTGTCTGACATGTGATAGTTCAATACAATGTATGTGTCTTTTGTCATAATGCAGAATCCAAACTAACCCGATCTTGAGTGAGGTTTTGGGGAATGTGAGGGTGAAAAGTTGCCACTGTGCTACAGTTTCTGTGTATGACATTTCTGATATAAGTATTGGAATAATTGTTCCCTATGTGTTTGTTCATTTCTATTTAGGCTTGTATTGGAATCTTTACAGCAGAAATGATTCTTAAAATAATTGCCATGCATCCATATCAATATTTTCAAGTAGGATGGAACATTTTCGACAGCATAATTGTATTCCTTGGCTTGACAGAACTTTTTCTAGCAAGTATTGAAAGACTGAGTATAGTAAGTAGAATCTAAGTTGTAATTTTTATTTTACCAGTTTATCTCAGTTTTCTCAACCATAAAATGAGATGTTTGGAACATAAAGTTTCCTCATTTGAACAGTGGGAGCATTCAGTGAATTGATCCACATATAAAGAACTTAGTGAAAGTAAGCTATTTCCAATGCTGTTATTTGATCCAAGTTTTAAAGTAAATAGGGCCATACATGCAGCACATTTCATATGCAGTTGTAGAAACCAGAGCTAGCATAATTGAAGATTTTTTTAAAAGCAAGATAGTGAGTTCTAAAAGTGGAATGCCAATTTCTTACTAAAAAACTGGGAATAAATAAGTATTTCTAAATGTGGAGTAAAACATTTATTTTCAAAGTCAAATATTACTATGAAGTTTATTAGGTAAGAATCATTTGTGTCTACAAGCTAGGGAAGTAGTGAGAATAAGAAAAACTAAGCAAAGAAAAATGATATTAAACAGTATTTATGGACACGTTAAGCATTCAATAAGTAACATACTGTCATGTTCTGGTGACCAATTGAAAGAATGTAGCAGGAATCAGAAACAATGAAGCAGATTGTATCTTATCCAAATGATTATTTCCTAGAGGGCAGCTTCTTCAGAACCCTGTCTTAAATCTTCAACAATCAATTCAATGAACAAGAGAAATGTATACAGAATGCAGATATCAAATTTATGATGAATAAGACTGGCAAATACAGGAAATATGCTAAAATATATTAAAATATATTTAAGTCTAGTAGTAGACTGTATCTAAGATGACTAAAATTTACATAGGTAAATGTAAAGTCTTACTTGAGAGTCCAGAAAACCAAATATTATATATATGTGTGTGAAAAATCAAGAAGGTATAACATATATTAAAGTTTTATGAGTTTTAGATGACTGTATGTACACTGTAAAATAATAACAGAAATTTTAAGATGATTTTATACTGTCTAAATACAAATGAAATACCTGGTGAAAGAAGAGTAGTGTGTATATTAAACCTGGAATGTTGTACTTGGTCTTTGGCATGTTAATTTTTAGTAGGATCTTCAGGGGAATTCAATGGATCCTGAAAAACTTTTTTAATATCACCAGTATGTCATAATTTGGAAAAATAGCCAATACATTGTGAAAAGCAAATCAAAGAATGGATACTAGTTCTGCCAGATATTAAAAAATAAAACTTTAATAATTATGAGTATAATATTGAATGAGAATTGACAAATTGATCAATAGAAGGGGTTATATATACATTTACTGTACAAAGTTGTGTAATATGTAAGTTTTATCAAAACTTTTGTGTAAAATAAATATTCAGTGGTTAGTATTAATGCCTAACACTGAAGGTTACTTTAAAGGCTGTGTGTGTGTGAGTATAGTGCTGCTACAAATTTTAAATGTATGTTATAACAAAT
Source organism: Heterocephalus glaber (assembly GCF_000247695.1). The sequence goes on along the minus strand of NW_004624787.1, from coordinate 4,229,871 downwards.
ACTGACCGGGTTTTCCTGTTGTTTACTTCTTTAAAATTTTTTTTTCATATTGTCCTTTTAGTTGCAAATTTTCAAGTTGGGGAAATACTGGCCAACATTTAGGAGGCTGATACTGACTCTTGGTAACTCATTAATGGCCCTGAAAGACTTGATTCTGCTGTTGTTCACATTCGTCTTCTTTTCTGCTGTATTTGGCATGAAGCTGTTTGGCCAGAGTTACAAAGATTGTGTCTGCCGCATAGACAAAGATTGTCACCTCCCACGCTGGCACATGCATGACTTCTTTCACTCCTACCTGCTGGTGTTCCGAATTTTGTGTGGAGAATGGATAGAGACCTTATGGGACTGCATGGAAGTAGGGGGCCAATCCTCATGCATTTGTTTTTACATGATGGTCATTTTGATTGGAAACTTATTGGTAAGTATTTCATGCCTTCACATTGTCCTTGAAAGTAATAGTACAATATACTTTGGTATCTTCATGATGTAGATTGAGAAAGTCCAGTGATCTGTAACTGGATTGTTCGATATTGGGACCACTAGCCCTGTCGGCTCTTACCAGATAAAATATGGCTGATCTAATGCCAGATGTACAGTAAATGTATAATACACATATACTTTATAATCTTTCCGAAAAATAATGTAAATTGTCATTAATAATTTTATATTGAATGCATTTAAAATAATATCTGTATTTAACTAAGTACATTTAGTTAAATAAGATACATTATTAAAGGTAGTTTTACCTGTTTTCTGTTTATACTTAACACTTTGTTTAAAATTGCGTATGTAATATATCATATTTCTATTGGATAGTACTAGTTTATAACCTTGTTACTCAAAGTAATACTGACATCATACAGTGATGGCGAACCTTTTAGAGTCGGAGTGCCAAACTACAACCCTGAACCCACTTATTTATCACAAAGTGCCAACACTGCAATTAAACCCAAATACTGAGGTTTTAGTTTAGAAAAAACAACTCTATGTTAACATCTTTTGTCTTAAAAGAAAAACACAACAACACGTGTGCCATAGGTTCCCCACCACTGAGAGGTCATTAGAAATGTAGACTTAGATAATACACTACATCTGTGGAAGAATAATCTACATTGCAACAAAAGTCCTCAGATGATTCAAGTGCTTGTTAATTTTTCAAAAGCACTTAAATGTAACACTGGTTGTCAAATTTGCCTGCACTTTGCAACTATCTAAACAATTAATAAATTTTGCTGATCCTTTAGATCCATTCCCAGCATTTCTGATTTTATTGATATGTGCATATGTCTTGGATATCAGTTTTTTAAAAAATTCTCATTTGACTTAAGAGTGCAACAAAGATTGTAACCCATTGGTTCATAAAACTGTTTTGCCAAAGCTTTCACTTTTAAACGTCCTAATAATTAAATTTGCATTATATAAATCAAATAAGTAGCTTAAACTGCTTATAGGAAAAGGGTATGGTTTATAAATGAAAATTATTATTACAGGAAAAAAAGGACTCAGTATTTGCTTTTTCCTCATATATCACGAAGATCAAATACATTTAAAATAAAAAACAATTCATAGATTACACCTAATTTTTTCTGTGGTATTCATTCCTTGTTTTAATCTCAGAAATCACATTGTTATACATTTATTACATTGCTGTTGTGTGTATTTGTTGATGTAATGGTCCATCTTCCTCATGCAACTGTTAGCTTCATGAGGGAAGGCACCATGAAGACCCTTATCAGGAAGCTTGGAGTAGTGCTCAACATGTAAAACTAATTCAATACCCTCTGTCCTTAGTAGCTATTAGTACACTTTCAACCTCCAGTGATATCAAAGACTTCTATGTGCCTGAAACAAAGCTGAGCTGATATGCCACTATATAAAACACAAAGTATCAGCAATTGATCATCCTTCCATTGTGGTATGGCACAGACATTCAAACAGAGTTATTCTAGGCAAGACTTTGTACATCTCAGTTCTGTCTTCCTCTGGCTTCTTACTGTTTGTCAGAATGGCTCCTGCAGGCTAACACTTCACATCCTCACATTGCCACAATATATAAAGTCCAGCAGAAGAGGGATTTTTTTCCTAGAAGCCACAGGAAACTTTTCCTGTTGTCTCATTAACTCTCATGCTCATTTCCAAACTAATCTCTCTACTTCCCAAGGCATGGGATACATTTATTATATTAAGTCACTGAGAGCTCTTCCTTGAAGGTAGAGTTAACATCAGTCCAAGCCCAAATTATACAACTTATAGGGCTAATAATGGTAAAAGGGTAATTCCCCAAATTCTGTGTAAATTTCTATCTCTAAAAGAAAGGACTTTGACTGTTATGACTGGTGAGAGAAGCAACCACTACACACACACACACACACACACACACACACACACACACATGCACTTGCACAGAAACACACATAGACACAGGGGTAAAGAGAGAGAGAGAGAGAGACGGAGAGAGAGAGATCATAAAAGGCAGAAATGCTAAGACAAATTTGTAAACTCTGGTCTATTTTTCTTATTTCTGCTGATTAGAAACTTCAAGTCATACTCTTCCATTTCCAGTTAGCCATCATATTTCTATAGATCTTTAAGCTTTATTTCTCTTAATAGTCATCCATTTGTGGGACACTGTGATCATAACACAAGAGTAAATATAAAGGAGGGGATAAATGAAAGGGAATACATTATGAAGATGCTGATCTTTTAACCTTCCATAGTTCCGATGTGAAAAAGGAAGGCATTCTATATTTTTTTAAAAATTAAATTTTATCTTACTCCAAAAGAAAAATTGCAATGACTCTAAGCTATAAGTAAAAGTATTTTCTTTAAAAATATGGAAAAGCAACTGTTTAATTTGGTTTTTAAATACTTCTATCATTTTCTGTTGCAGAAAACGTAGAATTCAGATTTTAAAAATCCACAGGTTCAATTCCCAGTTCTGTCATTTACTAAGTCTCTTCATATAATGCATGCTCTTTAAGTCTGACTACATTTAACGGGGGAATAAACATAATAGTAATACAACCCTTATAGTGTCACTGTAATTAATTATCATCCTGCACCCTATAAATGATTAATTTCTTTATATTATAGTAAATTTCAAATAATTATTTAATATTATTTAGAAATTTTAACTCCTTATAAACACAGATTCCTTCCAAATGTTTTGCCCACAATTTAGATACTTGTCACCAGGTGGATTATAGTATCTAGTATGGTTGCATAAATCAAACCAGAAGGGATAAAAACATGAAAAGATATTGAAAACGATATGAAATTGAATTTAAGTTTGAGCTTAGTGTGTATGTTATTCATACATATTTATATGTATAAATTAAATATGTATCAAGGCATCATTATAATAATAGGAAAACAAAAACATCTCAATATTTGATATGTTCCTGATCCATATTTATTTCTTGATTCCCATCTGAAAAATACTGACTTAACCAAGCTTTGAATATTTCTTCTCTTTCATCCTATTTGATTTTGATATGAGTGTTCAAGTCTCACTTTTCTTTTTTTTGAATTCTCGCTTTTTATATGTATATCTTTCAGGAGGCTGAGAGAAAATTTCTGGGGAAACTTTCAAATGTTTTGTTTTATACATATTATTTTACTTTTTTTTCCATAGCACAGAAACAATAAATGTTTCTTTTGAACTTTGCTATAATATTATGAATAGAACATAGTTACTTTACCTATGTGATGTAATCTCTTTCCTCTTCTTTTTATTAATGTTCAAATTAGAAGTAATCAGTCATCCATAATTGGGGCCATTTAGACAACCTGGCTATTATTTTTTAATATTTAAGAGATGAAGTTATTTTTAATTTGCAGCACATCTCTGTAAAAGAGTAGAAGTTTGCATTGCTATAAAGCTCTTTCCTTCTATCACAGTTCTAGAGCACTTTGAACCATTAAAGCTAATTTAATTTTAGCCTTTTAACATTCTCATTACACATCCAAAGGTGTTTACATGTCTGTTTATGATATAAGAAATCTTAGATTGTCATCTCCAGAAACATAATCATCAGAATATACATTTTTATTTTCCAAAAAGTCCACACTGTATTGTCCAAAATGTATTTTTATTCATTCTATAATTAACATTTAAGAAATGTTTATGACATACTTTTTTCTAGCAGTGTGCTGAGTCATTTTGGGTTGTATCTTGTACCCTAAGTAACTACTTTGGAGGTAATGATATACAATGTAGTGACTATTTTTATTCTTATTATTTGATTATGAAATTGTATTTATTCATAAAATAAACAATGGAAACTTTTAAAAGAGAGAAATATGGGTCTTTGCTTATAAAAAGCCTACAATCATGAAATTTTGACCTAGCATCTTTTCCTTATTTTGCACTATGCCCAATACTTAACCAAATAAAGTAATTTAAAAGTATTTTAAGTAACTATAATTATAGTTAAGAATTAAATGTATTCTTATTTTAAAAGTAGATTTCAGTATGTGAAAAAATTAGAAACATGGGAGTAAAAGTTTATTATGTAAATTTAAGTATATAATTTGATATATAAAATATATTATTAAGCACAATTTATGCACTTTAAACATTTCCATTTATAAATTATATGTAAAACAAAATAAATCTTCAAAATTTCAAATATCCCAAGAAAGGACAGAAAACTACCAGAATAAATAAAATGCTGAAATTATTACTATAGGTCTAATACATTAATAACTATAAATCTGCACAGCACCATAATCTAAAAAAACCCACTATATGCTATAATTACAAAATAAAATAAAATCTAGTTCTCTATAATCTGAGCAGGCCTTGGCTATATTTCTTAATTTAAAATGTGCACATTCTTGGGCTCAAACTGAAGTATTAGAAATAATTCTTTCACAACTCATTTTTTGTATGAACAAATTTATTACAATAGAAAATCAACAGATCTATCCAACACCTGTGTTTGCATTCTCAGTAATTACCACAAATGTTGTGAGGACCTTGGATAGCTCCTGCTTGTTGCTTTGCAGAATCACTGCTTGCCTCATCACTAGGATAAGGCTGAAGTTCAAACAGCTGCCTAAAGCAATGATTCATTGTCTCACCTTGAGTAAAAACAGCCTGGCACAGTGACAAAATAAGCTTTGGGATAAGGCAGACTTGAGTCTAATATTTGATGTCCATAAGCCTTTCTTGTTCATCTGTATAAGAGAAACAACTCATTACACAGGTTTCTGTGAGCCTGAAATGAGCTCTAGCTACACAAACTCAGGCTAGCACCTGGCACATCATTGGTGAAGACAAACTGAGCAACATTATAGTGCACACGCACACACACACACACACACACACACACTTTTCAGGTCTTAGATCCACATGTTTAGAAGATTGTTTTATATTATTTAAAAGGAAAAAAGTGATATATAATTCACTTCCTTTTACTTTTTTACTTAGATCCTTTACCTCTTTCTGGGATGTGTGAGTTCATTTCTTTCATACAAAGATGCAACAACTGAAGAGAACAATGAAGCAAAAAATATCCAGCTTGCAATAGCAAGCATTAAGAAAGGAATAAACTATGTACTTGTTAAAATATTGTGCAAAAAACAAAATATTCAAGAGAAAACAACGGACCATGTAAATGATACATATGTTAAAGAGAATATTTCAGATCATACACTTTCTGAACTGAGCAATACCCAAGATCTCCCCCAAGACAAGGAGAAAATCAGTGACACAGAGAAAAACACGATGACTGAAAATGAGAGTCAGTCACTCATGCCCAGTCCCAGTGTCTCTGAGACTGTACCAATTGCTTCAGGAGAATCTGACATAGAAAATCTAGATAACAAGGAAATTCAGAGCAAGTCAGAAAGTGGAGAGAGCAAAGGGGTAAGACGCTTTATTCCTTATTATTTGCTAAAAGTGTTTATGATGCTCTTCATAAGCAGGTAAATCAATGATGAGTTTCCAGGTACATATTACACATCAAATATAAGCTCTATCACTCCTAGTTCTTGATTTTATCCTCTTGAGCATATTACTTAAATTTTCTAGGTTTTATTTTCCTTGTGTGTAAGGGAGGATAAAGTACTTCTTGGGAAGCATAAAAAGAATAAGAAAAAAATGGTTCAATAGTAACTGCACATAAAAGATTGATATGTGTAAGCATTTAGGAAAATTAGATGGTGTGATTGTGAAATTCTATAAATCAGTATGCAGGCAGTTTGAAAAGTATGAAAAGCATACTAAAGAATTTGTTTGTAAAATCTATGTGTATGATTGGAGAAATCAGATTTACCTGGTATTTGCCATCTTGAAAATGTGAAATGGGATTAGTAAAGAGCAAACATTTGTACTTGCTTAAATTGTAAGATTCCAGTTATTTCATTTCTGCAATATATAAACATATAATTAAGTTGAATAAAAAGAAAGGAAAAAAACCAGCTTTAATTGTAAATAGCTGGTAGTTTCATAAGCCCTTGGCTAAAAAAAAAAGTCAAGGCCATATTTTCAAACTGGTAGCTATTGTTGTTTACTTAGCTTCTAAAATGTGCTCCCTCTAGAAATGTCTTATTATCTCCATCTGCAAGCAGTATAATGACTTAGGAGGAGGTGTTCTTTAACAAAAAGCTAAATCTACAGCAGTCACATCTGCACTATGGGGTTCTTGCTTTGGGTCCCATTGGGGAATCATCTCAGGCCACTTAAAGGCCTGAGCAGCCCAGGGAATGTGTCTTTGCAGGTTGCCAATATCTCTGGTGCCATATTTCCCCAAACCTCTTCTGGGTGGGCAGATTTGCTCTGCAATAACTTCTGAATTGATCTAACAGCAATTGAGATTCAAATATTCAGGGTCCTCCAGAACCTTTGTTTTAGGTAGGGAGACATTTTCACTCCTTAAGGTGGCCAGTATTTTCAATTTTAGTTAACTTTCAATTAATTAATACCATTATAAGACTGAAGAAATTCCTACCAATCACATTTCTCTATTTTATCTGAATTCTTTGACTACTGACTCTCTGTCTCTGGACAAAATTGCTTTTTACCACATTGCATCATGTTGGGAAATCCCTGAAAACTTTCTGATAATTAGATTGGAAAGTTTAGACTTTAAAAATACATAAGAAAATCCTAGTTCAATCCCTGGTACCAAAAAAAAAAAAAAAAAACCGCATAAGAAAGATGTAACATAAAATAACAAGAATTTTTGAAATTTCAAAAGTCGCCACTTATGCTACATGATTATTTGGTCCTATTGATTGGTAAAATACAAAAGATTTGTTGATTAATATATATGTTTATATCTGCCTTTAATTTAGTCAGACTTTATTTGGATTATGTAGCTCATGAATATTTAACATTCAGATCTGGGAAAGTGAAAGAATAAAACAAAACCACATGTGATGTTATAATGAGAGATACGCATTTCTTTGATATTTGCACCTCTGATCCTTTTTATTACAAAAATGTGTGTTTCTGTGTGTATACAAGTAACAATCTTTTAATGTGAAATAGGAAGAAAAGGGGCAAAGGGGAGGGGGAAGTGGGAGGGGTAGGGGAAAGGAAAGAGGGGAATGGAATTAATATGAGAAAATGAGAAAATGGAAACAAAGTCTTTGTAAATCGGGAGGGATGGAGGGGTCGAAGGGAGGGCAGGGGAAGGGGGAAACATAAGAACCAAGAGAGTATGTAAAGGTGCATATCTCCAATGATGAATGTCATTATGTTGTACACCTAAAATGTACCAATAAAAGGATAAAAAAAAAAAAAAAAAAAACCAAAACAAATAACAATCTTTAGGCCCGGGGATTTAGCTCAGTGGTTTCGCCGCCTGCTGCGCCCGAGTTCGATAAAAAAAAATCAAAACAAAACAAACAAACAAAAACTAACTATCTTTACATCTGGCCTTCTAATATTTTTATAGTATAGTAATACGTCATTGCCACTTTTTCATGCCATTAAATAATCTTCTACCAAAATAAATGATTCATAATTTGAATTTTAATTGATTTATTTAAAAAATATGGAATAGTACAGTTTCTAAAGCACATCAAATAGTTTATGTGCAAATGCTTTAGTACTCAAAAAGTATAAATGTACAGTTAGAAAACACTGAGTGCCAACATTCATTCCATTTATTTATTGCCTATTCTACATAAATCCATTGCTGTAGCCTTTACCTTAAGAGAATATAGAAAGAAAATCTAAAAGAAATCAAAATTTTAAAAATCCATTTGAGTACTATTCTGCTGAATTATTTATTTTTTAATTAAACACCATAATATTTACTAACAATTGCCCATGTGAGACTAAACCAAAAGAAAAAAATTTCAAACAACATTTCTTTTGTACTTACTGTACATAAGATTAATAGGTATAATAAAATATTTATTTCCCATTTTCTTTCACTCTACCTAAATCTTTCTTAATCATGTAATAAATATCTGCTTTTTGCAAACATTTTAATATGCTTATCTGGATTTTGTTTTAATTAGAAAATACTATATAGGATTTTCTTGTCCCATTTCTTGATAACCTCACAGTAATTTGTGTTCAAAAGTTGCAAACACAATGTTAATATTGGCTGGATTTTACAACAAAACTAACTGCATTATTAGCTACTCATGTCTAACATAAAGGAAGGATTTATTTTATTGCTCCTTGTCTAACATTTACGGAACACTTGTGAATAGCCTTAAGAAAACTTTGGAATCTAAATAATTTTGTAAATTTGAGGTAGAATCTTATGAGCAAACTAGTTTTTGCTTGTTTGTTCATTCTCTTTTTTTAGAGTACTAGAGATCAAATCCAGGGCCCTGGGCATGCCAGGCAAGTGCTTTACCAATAAGCCACATTTCCAATGCAAAAAAAGTTTTTATATAACTTTTATTTTTGATCTAAAGTTATTTTAGTTTAAATTAAGTGTCAGGTTAAATAAAATATTTTAAATTATTTCCACAAACACTGATATATATGTATATACTTCCCAAGAAATTGGTATGAAGCCTTTTAAACTTGGAAATATTCCTTCTATTTATGATTTTTCTTACTTCTAAAAATGAAATAAATCTTAGTGGCAGTGGCAAAATTAAGCTTCAATTACAAGTTTTTGCCTGGTCTTCTTTTTAGAAAATAAAACAATCTAGCTCATCTGAATGCAGTACAGTTGATATTGCTATCTCTGAAGAAGAAATGGTCAATGAACATGAAAAGTCAAAGCATCTTATAAATGGTAAGAAAAATGTTACTTTGATAATTTCATTGAAATTACACTAAAATTCTTAACCTAAATAAAACCATTGGATTCACTTTTAATCTTAATGTAGTTATTAATTTTGCACAGAGACACACAGGTGAACTTGTTTGGAGGGGGTATGTGTACGTATACCCACTGATATCCTAGTAGACATGTGTATTAAATGTCAAGAAATTGGGAAACAAATTGGAATGGACCTATTTCCTAGAGTGTCTAATGCAATAGTTGCAAAGTTTGATTCTGGAATAAGTATAACTCTCAACCTATTATATACTTACTCTCTCATCTGATTATTTCCTAATGAATGAAAAAAGTAAATATCTTGGAATTACACAATAGATTAAATTAGTATATGTGTGTAGGTACATGTGTAGATGTGTGCATGGATAATCTAAGAAAAGAGAACCTGCCTCCTCAACAAAAGCAGCATTCAATAATAAAATGATCTACATCATCCTATTTCATTGACATATCTTACAGAGATATTGACTATTAGAGTTAAAGAAGAAAAGAACTATAAGTATATAAGTAAGGTATGTTAAGTGGAATATGACTGATCATGTTCATTTCAAAATGTAGTTTCATGGTATAAATAAAATTGAGTAAATATACAATGTCCATATTTTTATATTAGTAATTATATAATTCTGTGCAGTAGAATACAGCATGATGTTTTAGACTTCATGAATTGGGGTTAATATTTTAAATATTCATTATGAAAGGCATCATATACCTTTCATAGGAAAGCAAATTATAACAGCAAGATATTTATATATTTTATATGAATGTCAAAAATGCAATATATGGCTCTAGGCAATTTATACACTAAATATATACCATACACCTCTCAATGAGTTGGTTTCCAAGTGAAATTAACAAATTAATGCAAGGTTAGACATTTTAAATTACTGTAAAGTCATCAAAATGATAACTGCTAAGTGCTCCATCCATTTCCTGTCTTCAAAATAAGCATCTGTACTCAGAAGTTTAAATTCTAGAACATGTATCATCAATGGCAAAGGAATAAATATATCTTATAGTTTCTGAGTGGAAGTGCATCATTTGACACTAATAAAAAACTAAAATGTTAGTTTTTGACTGTACAGTCTCCCCTATCCATTTCTTCATTTTCTGATGTTAATCACTCCCTTATCCAGCACGCATTTTCTTTCACTAACCCCTTGGGCCAGAAGGCAGAGTTCAACTACATAAATATCCCCTTGACCCACAAAGTATTTCAACATTCATGTCATTCCCTTAAATTTTCTCAGTCAAATTTCCCATTTCCATGCCACTTGAGGACTAGAATCAAAGCAACTCATTTGATTTAATATTATGCCTCTTAACATTTTCTAAGCATTTAGTTTTTAAATGGGAATGGCTGTGATGGCAAATGAATTATGGGAGAGGAATTTTCAAGGATTGTATCAAAATGAAACACTGGAGATTCATATGATTGTACCCCTTTTTTGTTTGTTTTGGTAAAAGTGAGGGATTAGTTCTGTTCTCAGACTGTTCTACACATTCAAGGGGTATCATTCCTGCCATTTTCAATTTAGTTCTTCCTATTACTGTCAAACTCACAAATGAAATTCTTCTCCTCAGGGACTACAGTCATAGTAGAGGTAAAAATCAAATGTTATAAATCTCAGACCACTTACAATATAATATATAAATAAACGAGTTCTGAAACATAACTTCTAAGTCGTATTTTTATAGTAAAAACCTGGAAATGTTGATTTTTTCATGACTTTTCTAGAGTTTTGTTTTTAATGTTTTCATTCTTGACAGATCGTAGGAGATCTTCACTTGGTCAAATAAGTAAAGAATACAAGAAAGGGAAAATTTGGCAGAATATAAGGAAAACCTGCTGTAAAATAGTGGAAAACAGTTGGTTCAAATGTTTCATTGGCCTTGTCACTCTGCTCAGCACTGGAGCTCTGGTAAGTGAGCCATCCGGGTGAGTAGTACTTTTACAGGGACAACTGTGTCATAACTGTTAATTCATAAAGTCACCTTGCCAGATTACTTTTCTCAGAATACTTAGTATAGCATCAGGTATCATATTCTATGGTTTTAGTTTCAGAAACTCTATGCTATACTTTCTTAGAATGTGTATACGCATCATTAAATATTAAATGTTATGTTAATATTAAATTTCATAATAAAGAAATATATAACCTTAAAATAAATGAATTATGATTGGAAATAGAATGAAATTAGATACCTGATTCTTCTGATTTTTATGAAGTTTTACTTATAAAACCATTTAATCATTTGGACATGCAAACTTCTATATTGTGTTGGTGCTTTGTTGTCTATTCAATAAGAAAAAGGAAGTGTTACATGTATTTTTTTACACAGATGTTTTAAGCAGGGTTATTCATGAAAAATACTGAAAACATCCTACATGTTATTCAATGAGTTAATAATTAAGTAAGTGGTAGTACATTCCTACTACAGAATAAAACTTAGCAATAATAAAGAATGAACGAGGGATAGACAAGATGACCTAAACAGATCTAAGTGCATTATGATGAATGAAAAAAGTACATCTCAGGCTATAGCTCATTGTTTTCTGCAAATGTTTGAAATGTTTTGCAATGTATAACTATTTTTAAAAAATTCCTTGTTATATAACTTTATTTAGAAAACACTCTCAAAATACCCAAATTTTAGATTCAAAGAATATATTAGTCATTGTCAGGATAATTGGCCAGTGTGGCAGGTTCAGATGTAAATTAACAAGAAACATTGGTCTTGTTATAATAAGAGAGTTTTAAAATTTGACTGTACAGTAATTACATAACTCTATACTTGGGATAAAATGACATGGAATCACACAAACAAAGATCAGGAAAATAATGTTAATTTTTTAAAAATAAAAGCTGAACAAAATCTCATATGATTTTAAGTGCTTATATTTATATATATATTTATCCCTAAACATAAAAATCTTAATTCTGTAGGAATATTATACAGATTTCTTCACATGGACTTATTGTATTCACAAGGTTATTCACTAAGAGACTTATTTTAACAACAAAGATTAAGTGAGATAAGTAAGAGTTCATGATAGGTGAGTAGTAAAATACACTAGATTACAATCACCCAATTGAATACTGCACAGCTATTTTGAAAAGATAAGAGTTAAGGGGCTGAGGATTTAGCTCAGTGGTTCCCCAAACTGCCTCGCAAGCGTGAGGTCCCGAGTTCGATCCCCCGGTACCAAAAAAAAAAAAAAAAAGATGAGTTGACTGCAGACTGATACTGCAATGCTTCCAGATATGGCAGAGTGAAAAAAAGAAACACCTAGCATGACTTACTGTGCATAGCGTCCTGCCTTTCACTTAGGCAAGCAAGAAAATTGTAATGGCTAGTGAATTTTTGTACATTTCATTAAAGAATATCAGAGAAGGATGCACCAGAACTAGTTATCGTGAGATACAGAACAGGGATGAAGTCATGGTTGGGAACTAGACTTTGCACGGTATTTGAAAATGTTTTAAAATAAGCATTCTCATACATACTGAAGACATCATGGGTGTCCAGCATGAATGATATTTAGAAAGCCAATGCACTTGTGTAACTACTACTTGGACTGGTAAGTAGAACATGTCCAGAAGTCCAGAACCATACTTTAAGCCCTCACAGGTACTTCCCCACTACACATGGGAAGCCAGTATTTGTACTTCAAATGCCACAGCTAAGTTTCACTCATGTTTTATTTGCTATTTCTTCCTCCTCCCATTTTGTGTAGCATCCTACTTCCTCAGGATGGTCAAGGTTAATTATCTTTGCTAGTTCTTTTCTTACCAGTGTACTGGCATATGAAGTTGAAAACTGATCAGATGATATCTTGATTTTAATTTTAGTGAAAAATATGCTGTGTCTACTAATATACTCTTCTGGGTGCCTCTGAATTCATATTTCCAGGAGCTTAGAGAATGAGAAGCACAAATACCCAAAATCAGAATTGTAATGAGCTTCATGCAGACTCTTTCTCTGTCATAGATTCTTCCAGAAGCATGCTATCTTTATATGACTCAAATGAAAAGATGACTGTTTTAGAACATTTTCTTGCATCAGGCCTTACAGAAAAATAACAGTCCTCGGCATCAGTGGATGAATAGGCCAGATTAGTATTCTCAAGTTTGAAATTTTGTCTTCAAACCTGAAGAAGCTCACAAAGTATTGTCTTCTTTCTTTCCTACTTTATTTTCTTCCTTGTTTCTCTCCTTCATTTCTTTCTTTTCGTTCCTTCCTTCTTTCCTTTCTCTCTTTCTTTCTTTCTTTCTTTCTTTTGGGTATGAAGTTCATTATCTAGAAACCATCTAGAAAACCTATTTCTTGTTCATAAAGTCTGATTCATTCCTGTTTCACTGATGCATGACTTCATGGCAACATAGTTGGCTATTTATCCAGCTCTCTATCCCCTTTGGTGCAGCCTGTGGTAGACTGAATAACAGTTTCTAAATATGTCCATATCATATCCACCAGAACTTGCAAATATTTTGCAAATACTTGTATGGCAAAAGGTTCTTTGCAGATGTGGTTAAGTTAAAGATTTTGAGGTGGGGAGATTTTCTGGGTTATTCAGATAGACCTGTTCTAATCATAATAGTTCTTGCAAAATATATGCAACAGTCAAAATTGAAAGTAAAGGTAATAAGAGCATATATGCAGAGATTGGATTGAGGTGTCTTGAGGGGAAGGAAGATAATACAAGCCAAGGAATACTGACAGCCAGTAAAAACTGAGAAAGAAATGGATTCTCTCTTCAGACACACACACACACACTCACTCACACACACAATAAGCTCTCCTACCACTTTGACTTTAGCCCCAAACAACTGACTTCTGGTTTCTGATCTTACGATTTGTAAGAGTATGTATTTGTGTCATTCTCAGACACTAAATTTGGGGTAATCTGTTGCAGCAGCAATAGGAGAGTACTACACAGACCCCTTAGGATTCACTTCTACACATAACCTTGCTTCCTTCCAGTACACATTGCTACATTCCACATAGGTCCCTGGTGCTCTACCAAACTAACTGCTCCCAAGGTATTAATTTCTGTACTTCTGTGGCTACCTTACAGAGAGAGTTGACTGGTTATACTATTGGTAACCAGGAAGAGCGATGGAAGTAGTTCCTGAAGAGGTGTTTAGGACATCTTCCTAATTGAAGGCTTCTACATGGTTCTCAATCCACACCAGATTCCATTTGATCTTCCAGAGAGCAGCACCACAGGGTTCCACTCTGCCTGTATACCAGTCATTGAGGGGGTTCCCTTTAGGAATGGAAATCTTGCCTTATGCATGAAATGTGTTTTTTTTTTCTGACCAGAGGCAATTCTACAGAGCAAGTTTAGATTGTGTGTTATTAGGCAACACTCATAGTCATTGTGGAATAGGTAGAATTTGGTAGTTATTAGGAGTTGACTGCAATATTTGATATGTTCTTGAAAAGTTTGTGTCTTTTTATTTGTGGTGTATAATTATGTCATTTGTTGTTTCTATTGGGGCCATCTGGTCTATGTTTAGTGATACAGTAAAAGTTAAAAAACATTTTAAACTGTCATGTCATTTGCTGTTTTAACAAAGTGTAAAATTATCCCACTATGATTTAATTTTCTAAATCTCCTTTTGGCTCCGTTAATTTGGGGAATATTTTGATGACTTGTTACTTTGTGCATGCAGATTTGTACTAGTAATATAACTCCTTTATGACACGGCTCTCTATCTCTATATATACGTTTTGTCTAATTGGAAACAGAATATAATTCCTTTCTAGGTCAAAGAGTTTTTAGAAATTTCATGTATGCTTACCCTTACATTTTTTACCAATAGGCTTTTGAAGATATATATATTGACCAGCGGAAGACCATTAAAATCTTACTAGAATATGCTGACATGATCTTCACTTACATCTTCATTCTGGAAATGCTTCTGAAGTGGATGGCATATGGGTTTAAAGCCTATTTCTCTAATGCCTGGTATAGGCTGGACTTCATGGTTGTTATTGTACGTATTCTTAAAGAAAAAGTCTAAAGGCTAATTGATTTATTCTTAATCTTTCACTTACTTATGGCTCCCTTCCCCCTCTCCATATGTATTTTATCCATTCTACGTTTGTCTTATTCTAAATTTTTTTAAGTTTAGCTCTATACCCTTGAATTACTGCAAAGTCATCTGTGAAAACACTGCTAACACAGTAGGTTTGTTTCACAATATCCTGAAAATATCTGCACCCTAAAATCTTAACCTCTATTGGATTGAATTTTAACTAAAACATTTACAATTAGGTAATTTATCCTAACCATTACTAATGTCCAGTTTATTGAAGTTTCTCATTTCTCATTTCCACAAAACAACAAGAGTGACCAATGCAAAATGGATGGCAGCTTTTCCCCTTCTCTCCTTGGAACCCTCTAATAATTACCCCATCTCACTCAGAGCAAAGGCTGCAGTCTTCTCAACTGGACAGCTGCAAACCTCCACATCATCTAACCTTATCTCCTATTCCTCTCCATTCCCCCTGCCACCCCACCCCTGTGTATATACTGATTCACCAGCACTGACCTTGAAGCACCTCAAACAAGCCAAAGGTACTTTCATTTTAGTGCCTTTGTACTTAATCTTCCTTCTGCCTGGAAGTTTGCTGGTATTTATTTCCTAGTTGAAGTGAATCCTGGGAACTTTATCTCAATGCCTTATTTAAAACTGCAACCTTGTGCTTGCTGCGGCAGCACATATACTAAAACTGCAGCTTCTTTAATACTCCTTTCCCTTCCTCTTTTTTTTTCTTCATATTGATAACTATTATTAATGTTATATAATTTATTTTGACTATTGTTTGTCTTCTTCCACTAAAGGATAAGTTCTGTTAGGGCAGAATTTTTTCTCAGTTTTTTTCTCTCTTTTATCTCCCGTGCCTTGATGATTTTTGTTGAATGAAAAAATGGCTCCTTATTTTATAAATAATGATGATAGCCCCTCAGTCTATAATTAATTGCTTTGAAATAGTGACCTCGTCTTCTAAATTAATTCTTGAAAATTCCCCTCTACTACAGTCAAACCTCACTGTCCCCAAAACTCACCGTCTTGTTTCCTAGCCATTGTCCATTTGGGTCCACATCAGTCAATAGCTCTATAAATGATTCCCACATTTCAAAGCCTACTTCAAGACCAGTATAAAATAAAATATGAAAAATGTTCACATTTGTTGAGCTAAAAATATAGAAAATATGAAGTTACAACAAAAATTAATCATGGCTCTAATACCTTGTACAATCTCAATTAACACTTATAAATCTTTAATCATTGTATGCATGAGTATCTATTTTAAAAATCATTTTAGTATATGATTATACTTTTTAAATTTGTTCTTTTGATTTATTAATATACATATCTTTCTTGATGCCTTACCTCTGACCTCCTATTTTGTATTTTGTCCTTACAATAGTTATATATAAATGTATATCTGAATATATTTCAAAACAAGTTTTAATGAATACATTGTATACCATTACTGTATTGTAAATACTCATGTCTTTTTAAATCCAATTTCAGACTTTAAAAGGATATAAATATTAATCCAATCTAAAACTAGATGTTCATCTCAATAACATATGTTCTTTATCATTTTAAAATACTACTGTTTCTTCTTTCTAAGTGATTTTAATACAAAATGATTTATTAAGACATTTTGAGATATGTATCAAAATATATTGCTAGCCTTGACTATATTTTTATAATAAATGCAAACTTTATTTTATATATTATTTCCATTAAGATTATCATATTAACTCTTTTTAAAAAATATATGTACAGGTGTTTTGTCTTAGCCTGATAGGTAAAACTCAAGAAGATCTAAAACCACTTGCTTCCATTAAATTCCTTCGGGCACTCAGAGTTCTATCACAGTTTGAAAGAATGAAGGTAAGACAAAGTTTCTAAACTAATCCATGGATTTTTTTGGAATTACTAAATTTTCATATACTAGAAGCTTTGCTGTCTTCACATTTCTACCTTCAACAATATTTGTACAACAAAAACCTTATATTCTTCATAAAAGTAGATGGGAATGGATATGTTAGGCTTTTTAACATTTTAGGTCTCATTGCTCAAAAGATATGAAAACTATAAAGATAAGCAAAGGGAAAATAATAAGAAAGAGAATATAATGTGAAAAATAGTACCTTTCTAACCCATATTGATAGAATGAAGTCTTCCTTTAAAACGATAACTGTCAGAAAATAAACCTTTCATCAGGTAAGCAACTATTTAAATTTATAAGAATATTTTACACAGTAAGTAGATATTTACTGGATGAAAACAATGTTTGAGTTAAAATAAATTTACTTTTTCTGAAGTCAAGCATCACACATTGTGTATTCTAATCTTCTTTCCATCACTCTCACTATAGCTTTTTCTGCCCAAGGTGGAGAAAGGTAATACTTCTAGTCACACCAAATACCCACTGTTTAAACTTTTGAATCTATAATGGAAATGCCATATGGCTCAATAGAAAAAATAGTCTAAGATCAGCACAGTAGTATAAATACTGTATGTAGATGTACACTGATCAGTTATATGCAGAAATGGAAGAAAAAGTCTAATTTTACCTTTTTTCGTACTCATCCATATTTTATAGTTTTGTTTACATAGATTATTTTACATAATTCTTTTGGCAGGTATCATCTAATATCACATAGTCAATGTTATGGAAGGACTGAGTAAAGAAATTATTTCTCTTTAAAAATTTAATGTCTCTGTAGTTTATACATTGTATGCTACATTTAAGCTGCCATTTATTAATAAGCCATAACTTTTAAATTCTATTTGGTAAAATTTTTTTAATCTCAAAATTTGACTGATTCATATAAATTCAAACTATAAGTTGCTTAGAATATGTATTTTAATGAAATATTCCAAATTATAATAGTGCCACATTTAAATCATATGTGCATACATATATGCTTATATAAGAACATGTACACATAGGTAAATTAATTGTATATATTTTTAAATATACTATGCTAAGTATACATGCACTTATACTGAGTATATAGTTGATTTTTTGTAGTTCATGTGACTTTGCATTTGATTCATTATAAAAGAATTTAAGCCTGATTAATCTATTTCCCAGATTCATTTGATTTGCTGGATTTGAGAGAGAAATATTTTTATTATGGTGTAAATACATCAAGACTCCACTATTATAAACCTAGAGAACAAAAATTTAAGGGAGTGATTATAATTTATACTATAACTTCTGAAACATATTTTAACACATCATCTAAAAACTGGCAACATTCAAGAGTGCTTTTTAAACAAAATAAGTTGGAAAACTAGCTGAAAAAGAGAAAGTTGCTGACAAGATCTCTAAGACTAGGGTTAAGATGATGAAACAGCTTAATTTCTAGGAAAAATACAGTTTAATGATAGGAAAACTTCATAGAATAGCCTATGACTAGAAACTACAGAAAGCCTTTTGGCTCAAAACACACACACACACACACACACACACAATCTGAGTGCAGCTAAATAAACTATTGTAACAAATATTATAAGATGATTCTAAATTTTTTCTCTCATAAGTTTTGATATACAGGTGAAGAGAGTGTGAAGTACCCCAAGTTGTCCCCATGTTAGAGAGAAGCTTCCCTCCATAACATTTGGTGTGTTATGTGCATTAGAAAGACAATGAGATACTGAGCCATGAGCTCAAGGTCAGCAAAACAGTAGACAAGGTCAAGTCATAGTCTAGTCCATGCCAGAAATCTCATCTCAACCTCTGAAAATTCCATGGTTAAATTGTTCTTGCAGATGCATCACTAAGCTACACATTTACAAAACCCATGTTTCATACACTTAATAAATCTTAGGTGCTCTTTACTGCAAAAATATTTGTGTCAACCATCCCCACTTCTGTGTTATCACACAGACTTTTCTGATGGACTTGGTGGCTGGTTTTTTTTTTTTTAGTTCTTTTATTGGTACATTTTAGGTATACAATTCATTTACATTTATCATTGGGTGTTTGTACCCATACATGAGGTATCTTGGTTCTTATTTTTTCTCATTACCTGTGCACCCTTCACCCCTCCACCCTTCCCTATTTACATAGACATCATTTCCATTTTTTTTCTTTTCTCATAGTTTTTCCTTTCCCTCCTTTCCTTTCCCCTTCCCCTCCCTTCACCCCTTCATCTTTGGACAGTTTTTCCTATTTCAAATTATCAGTTATTCATTTTAATCATTTTAACCCTTGTTTACACTATCAGTTTCTCACACTAGAGAAACTATTCGGTATTTACACATGTGTGTCCTATTTATTTCATTCAAGAGTATGGCCTTGATATGCATCCATTCAGCTATAAATGACTCTAGTTTTTCATTCTTTATGGCTGAGTAGTACTCCATTTTATGAAAAAAACCACATTTTCTTTATCCAGTTTCCAGTTAATGGGCATTTGGGCTTCTTCCAATCTTTAGCTATTACAAACTGTGCCACTATGAACATGGGTGCACATATATCACGGTGGTATGATTCTTTTAATTCTTTTGGGAAGATACCCAGCAGGGGAATAGCTGGGTCAAGTGGGACCTGTAGTGGTTGCACCGGTCTGCACTCCCATGGTGGCTGTTTTTTACAGCAGAAGCATCAATGGGCCTCTCAAAGCATATAAATTATCAACAAAGAACCTCTGCCCTCATTTTGCAACTATAACAAAGTGGTTGAAAGAACAATGAAAAATATTCACTTAGGGACGGAAAATTATGACATATAAACAAGAAAGTACAGGCAAAATATTATTTAGTAATGGTTGAGGAAAAAGTTAGAAAGGTAAAAAAAGGAGAATAAATGATGCCTCAGAAAAGTGGAAATAAAATGCATAAACACTATGACAAGGAAATGGCAGGTATTGAAAATATTCTATTGGATAGACCAACTAGTTTCTTTTGCCATAACAGCTTTAGTGGAGTAATGAGTAAAATACCAAAATGATAAAGGGAGTTAAAGAAATGACTACAGGCTATTGCTGGTAGTCAAGTTTAGGTGGTAGATTCAGCTTCCAAATCCCTCATTCTGGAATTACTTCTTAGTGGTAAAAAAAAAAAAGGCCCATCGCTCATTGTGGAGGTATGAAACTTTGCATATTACAACTGATCTTTCAGTCTCCTCCCTGAAGCAGTCTCCTCCCATCACTTTTTTTATGGTACAATCTCTTGATCTTTCATTTTTCATATCACTCTTTCCTTTTCTTCTTTGAATGTTTATCCTCCCTAAGGTTGGAGTCAACGCAGTTGTTGTCCCACCTCTTCTTATTTTACATCTTTTCCAGATCATGTCACACACACACTCACACACACACACACACACACACACAATCTTCAACATTTCTGGCATAATACAGAAACTCAGTAAACAAATATCAAATCAGTAAATTAAAATTTTGTTCCAGTATTTATATTGATGAGCTTTGTTGCTTTTTAAATGATTTCTAGTTCAAAGATTTTGAGAGTATCTGGATTTTAATGTGTGCTTTTATTGCTAAAAATTGAATTGCTGTTTAGATTATTCCACTACCGGCATGTGGGCTATTCAGTCTTTAGATACCCCTGCTTCATTTTTCAATATAACATTATATCAAGTAGCATTTTCAATTTGGTCAGATATTAAAATAGTTTCACATTTCTTATCTAAAGTTTGCATATTCACTTTTTTTGTATGCTAGGTGGTTGTGAGAGCTTTGATAAAAACAACTCTACCCACTTGGAATGTGTTTCTGGTCTGCTTTATGATCTGGCTGAGTTTTAGTATCATGGGAGTAGAGTTATTTGCCGGCAAGTTCTATGCATGCCTTGATCAACCAAATGGAGAAAGGTTTTCTGTGTCTGAAGTATGGAATATAACTCAATGTGAAAGGCTTATGTATAATGAATCCTTGTCATGGAAGAATGCAAAAATGAACTTTGACAACGTTGGAAATGGTTTCCTTTCTCTGCTTCAAGTAGTAAGTACATTTTCTTGAAGTTTTTTTTTTTTAGGTCAATTATATATTAATTCATAATGTAGGCTGAACATAAAGAACCAAGTATAGATGATTCAAAAATTTGATTATCGCTTCTCAGCCTTTTGGCTAAGATCAAGTGTAAAAATTTGATTATAACATATTTTAGCAATTAGTAATTAATAGATAGTAGTTGTTGCACATACTATACTAGGCTTCTCTGGAGAGACTTACATGAAACAGTCCCCATCCTGCGGAGGTGAAGGCAGCACTACCAGAGGAAATAATAAGTGCTAGCCAAAGCTGCTTCCAACACTACTGTTCAGGAAGTTGGTCCAAACAGGGTTACTACTCTTTATTAATTTGATGCTTTGAGGAATGTCTACTCAGCGACACAGTATCTAAGATATGAAGACATGGGCCATTCTCCTCTTATTGAGCCAACAGAAAAGCACATATAAATGGTTACAAATAACTGACACTTGAAAGCATGTACTTATTTACCATTTATCTATTTTCTTCTTTCATTCTTTTTCTATTTAACTATTTTTAAATATTGTGTTATTAATTATAAATAAAATAAGTAAAATTATTAACAGTATAACAGAAACATGTTAAATACCTCAATTATGTAGTATATTGAATTTTGCAAGCCTTACTATCAAATTTTTTAAGTATTAAAAACAAACTGAATTTTCTTTTTTGTCACAAAAGTAGGTTTTCACAAAATTAAACGTCTTTTTTTTATAGGCAACATTTAATGGATGGATCGATATTATGTACTCAGCAGTTGACTCTGTTGGTGTAAGTACAATATAGTTTAAAATGCACTGTTAAAGCCCAAGCAATTCAAACACACAACACATGTGGTATTTGTAGAAATTAAATACATTTCAGAGTGAGTATTTCATAGGCAATGAAATCTTTGCAGGAAGATATACAATGATTGATACCCAGTAAACACATGTGAAGGATTATCTTTCTTTTTTTTTTTTTTTGGTACTGGGGATCGAACCTGGGACCTTGCACTTGTAAGGCAGGCACTGGAACCACTAAACTAAATCCCCGGCAGGATTATCATTTTTATAACAAGAAGTTAACCGATGAAATCAATTTTAAAATAAAAATAGAAGTAATATTCTTTCACCAAAAACAGAGACAAAAACATTAATTTAAGTAGCACTGTTTGGTTTTCTTTTAATCTTTCTTTCTTAAAAAAAAATCATATATTAGTCTTATATTAATTACTGCACATTAGCTACACAGAAGAATAGATTTCTTTGGGTACATTCAGACTTACATATCACATACTTTGATAATCAGATCTTTTTGTCATAAAATGATTTATAATATAAATCTTATGTTTTAAAAAGTTGTAATCAATGATTATTTTAAAATTCATTTTTAGGTAGAAATGCAGCCTAATTTTGAAAACAACCTCTACATGCATTTTTACTTTATTGCTTTTGTTATCTTTGGATTATTTCTCCCTCTGAGTATGCTGATTGCTGTTATTATTACTAACTTCAACAAGCATAAAATAAAGATAAGTATAAATATCCTTTGTTTGTTCATAAATGCCTGAAAAAAAATCTCACACATTTTTACAAATGCCCTCTTTCAAGTAATTGGTTTAGAATTTACCTCAATGGCATTTTTTGGTGGTGTGTATCGAACACAATAATTGTTGCTGTTCTTCCGTATTGTCAAGTACTGCTAAAGTATTCATTCTCATATTGCTTTCAATGTCTAAAATATGCACAGTGAAGTTTGAACATTAATACATACTTGTGTTTCTATATGTATATTTTATATTTATAAATTTATTTATAAATATAATATACATTTTATCTATATTTATAAATATATAAATATTTATTTTATAAATAATTATTTATAAATATTTTATAAATAATGATATGAAAAGAAATGAATAGTATTTTTGTATATCTACACAAATATGTGAAGACTGGAAGAAGGATAATACTCTTTTACTCTGATACATTAGAAGCCTTCAGAGTCGTAAGCAGCAGAAACATATGTCTACATTAGAGTAGCACTTTCTGCTTGAAGTAGAGTCATAAATTCTAGCTGGACCTAAATAGGAGTGCTTAAACTCAATGTTATGGAACGTAGAGACACTTAGCCACAATTTGGTACCATTTCTGTGTATTGGTGCCATTTGTGCACAATTGTAACTCCTTGGGCTTCCACAAATGCAAAGGGCTCCAACGATATCCACCACTTTTATGTCTTATGAAGGGACCGGCTCTCTATGAGGTTTAGGAATGCCTTCCCCCAAATCAAAAGAAATAGTAACTGTGAAATTCCACCTCCAACATATCATTAAATGTTATTCACGTGCAAAAAAATATAGCATAATACAGTAGTCTGCTAATGAGGTGGGAGAGGGCGAAATGATTAGATGTGGTTTTGATCTAATTCTTCAGCTTCCTGAGCAGGTCAGCCCAGTGTGGTGACATCCTAGGTTTACTTCTGGGCTTCTCATTGGTTATCCCTGTCAGTTTTAAGTGAATGGATTCTAACTTAGGCATCAACAATTCCTAATTTCTAGCTTAACATGTCATTATTACTTTATATTTTTTGTACAAGATACTAAAATTAGCATTAGAATGACAAAAATGAATGAGCCCTAGAAGGTGCAAACTGAAGGTACTTTTGGAATAATAAAAATATCTTCTTACAGGGTTTATCAAATAAAGCAATATATGAACATGTAAAAAATAAATACTTTCCTGAATAGGGTGGTACATTCTGTAATCCCAATAATCTGGGAGCCTGAAGTAGGAGAATTGCAAGCTTGATCCCAGCCTGGGGAAATGATTTAGCAAGACCCTGTCTTGAAATAAAGTTTTATAAAGGGCTGGGAATGTAGGTCAGTGCAAAGGCCCTTGGTTCAAACCCTAATGCTGCAAAAACAAACCAAAAATTGAGCAATTCTATTTGTTCCTGTTTATTAACAGGTACAAATAAATTTAACCTTTGTCTATTGAGTTCAGTTCTTCTCAGTTAATTTTTTCAGATATCCCCCATTGTATGTTTGTCTTCTGTAAGAAAAGGAAAGACATAATAGACTAAATATTATAAATAGGGGTGACTGCCTAGAGGAAAGTACATCAAAAGATTGTTGAACAGCACTCATTACTGATTAGTATTCCATGTCTGTTTTATACGCATTTTTGTCCAGAACATGAGTCATGGTCACACATGATTTAGACCATTGCAGTTAAACCTTCTGAAAAGAATTATATTAATAACTGTCAACTTTTCTTAAGTGCATATTAATAAAAAGGAAAGTTTGGATTAAAAGTGATTTTAATGTCTTTTTCTTTCATTTGTATACCAGGGAGTCTCCAATATCTTTATAACTGCAAAACAGAAGAAACAATATCATGGACTAAAGAGGCTGATGTATGAAGATTCTCAAAAACAAATACCTCGTCCAATAGTAAGAAAATGTGTAGATGTTTTTTGAAGCTTTAATAAGTTCTTTTACTTTATTTTACAAATAAAATGTATTTTAAAATATCTTCAGTGCTTTTGACATTTATAAAATATGTTCCTCCACAAAGATTTTAATGGTCATTTTTTGCTCTAACATTGTTTTATGTTACAATTATTAACATACTTTAATTATATAAAATTGTAATATTTCCACACATGCATATGTTTTGTATTTGCCATGTCCATCCACCCTTGTTTTTACTATATGGGTTTACTTGGTAAAAACTTACACCCTCACGTATGTTTATTTTAGGGAAAGTTATAGACTCTGATGACTATATGTATGAATGTACGTCTTGTTATTAATGGTGCCACACTTGTTTTCTTTACCCATAGAACATGTTCCAAGGCTTCATTTTTGACTTGGTAACAAACCGAGTTTTTAATGCCATCATCATGGTTCTTATCTGTCTCCAAGCAATGATCATGATGATAGAAAGTGATGACCAGAGTCTACAAATGGATCTTGCTCTCTACTGGATTAACGCAACATTTGTTATGCTATATACTGTAGAATGTATACTGAAGCTCATCTCCTTCCACTGTTACTATTTCACCATTGTATGGAACATTTTGGATTTTATGGTGGTCATTTTCTCCATCACAGGTAAGATTTTGTTCAGTCCAATTTTCATTTATATTCATATTAATTCAGCCAAAGTTATTAATATCACTTCAGATATAGTCTCTTAGCTAAACAGGTAGAGACCTTTTTCATTTCAATCAGGAATGCTTCACATTTTTTTCATTCACACATGTGCATAAGGATAGGAATGCTAAAAATATATATTTCTTAAACTAATAGAATATACTTTATGTCACAAACCACAAGATAAATGCTTAATTACCCTTCAATATATAATGTAAATTCATTTCTAGGATAACAGTAGAAGGATCTTTATATCTTAGAATGATTTAACCTTTGAAACTCACTATTCCTTCCCTCTAATTGTCCAAAGCTATATAAAACAACACTGGAGTTTTAGGTTGTAATTCATTTGTCCCTAGTTTTCTCTTACTTGGGAGAGCTCACTCTTTTATTTAAGAAATATATTTAATTATTTTCTTTGTGCACAGATGTTATACTATATGGAAGGAATACAGTAGTTACTTGGGTGTGGTGGTACATACCGGTAATCCCAGTGCTCTGGAGGCCAAGGCAGGAGGATCATAAGTTTAAACCAAGCTTGTGCAACTTAGAGAGACCCTGTTTCAAAATAAAAAATCAAAAAGGCCCAAGTTCAACCCCCGGTACCAAAAATCAATCAATCAATCAATCAGTCAATCAATCAAAAAGGGACAGGATATATTTCAATACAAAGGTCCTGGGTTCAATCCCAAGTATGCTTCCTAACAATAAACAAAACAAAACAAAAATACCAGTGGTAAACAAGATAGGGATAATTCCTGCATATACATAGTTTAAATCTATTAAAGGACACAAATAATTAGAGTATATTTTAATGCTGTGTTGTTAGAGTTATGCTAAAGGAAGTACAGGGTGCTACAGCAGCATAACAGGCAGCGGCATCCACTCAACTAGTAGACATCAGAGCAAATTTTGTGTAAGAAGAAAAATTTAAACAAAGACCTATTGTATAAGGAGGTAGCCAAGCAAAGAATTTGGATCAAAGTGTTTCTGAAGACAGGAGTTTCTTTATTGTCTGCTTCCCCATAACACATATCTAGTTGCAAGGTTTGTTTTCATGGGGACAATATTTAAGAGATAATTATGTCGGGCACTATTCTATGATTGAGCAGTGGGAAAGGTAGATTATCTGTCTAGTTGTGTTTCTAGAAAATTCATTCATTCAGTGGATAAGTGAAGTAATGCAACCATCTATTGAAAAGTTTATGAAGCTTGATTGTGAAGAAAATACCAACAGGAAGGGGCTGAGAGAAAGAAAACAGGAGTTTCAAAACTAAAGAGCCCTATGAGATTGAAGTAGGAGTTCCTTATTCAGAAAAATTTTAAGGAGAAAATATAGACAGAAAGAAAGCTATTTGAATTTGAGATTTTATAGATCAGGTATTGTGTCAATAATAGGGTCATAGATGTGGTTGGCAAATGTGAAACGGTGAAGATTATGAAGGTTGAGAATGTCAGGAATAAAGAAGTTGGACTTTGGATGGATTATTGATGGTAGATGCTGAGGTAAAACAAGAAGAAAACTGCTGAAGTCTTCGACGTGTATAAATGAAGTGGAATGAGTAGATCCTAGAGCCAAGGAATGGTAGGAAATGGAATAGTTGAATGACATGATTCATAAAGTGCCAGAAATTTATTTATTTTTGTTCATTAAAGTGGTGCAAATAAGAAGTATCTGGAATTCTCATTGGAAAGAAAAAAAAAAAACTTATTCATCTTTCTTCCTTGAGAAACACGGAGTTGGGGAGACTAAGCTGCCTGTGCTTGAAATTGTCACATTGGGGCATAATGTCATCATTCGGCTTCAGATAAGAAGGGGAGTTTAAAAGTCAAGTGGTGAGAATATTGGGAGTTTGTTTACATTAAGTGAGAATATTTCCTGCACAACTGAGGAGTTTTGAAGATATAGATGAAATGAAAATTTGAGTCGGCATGGAAAATTCACTAGAGCACTCTAAAGAAGGTGGATGTGGAAAAAACCCACAAAGAATGTCATCTTAGGCAGTGACCAAGTTTGACAGAAATATGTGGCATGACACTTCCTGTCAGCAAACATGCCCTCTCCTTAGAAGGTCCGTGGAATTTTCCCATCCTCCACCTTTTCAACCCAAAGTGAACCATCCCTAGGTTCTAAGGAAAATCTCACTTCCTTCATATTTAAAGCTCCTGAGAAAGAAATGCCACTTAGGAAACAAATGAATTAAAGCACAAATTATGAGTCACTGAATGCCAAACATTTTTGTAATTACATTTAACAATTCAGTTTTTCTACCTTGCTTTGTAATGTTTTTAACTAGCCATCACTAGTTACTAGATTATAAAGTCTTTGAGGCAGAAATCATGTTATTCATGTTGGCATATTTTCATGATGCCTTTATAAGGCACTCAATATAAGTTTGAATTCTTGTTGATTTTTTTTTGTAGGTTTTTTTTTTTCCGGTACCTGAGATTGAAGTCAGGACCTTTCGCTTGCCAGGCAGGCACTAAGCCACTGGAATTCCTGATCCAACAGGAATCAGAAAACAAACAAACTTATGACTATGGTCCTATATTATACTTTCAAGTCATCTGTAATTCCTGAAGTACTTGATCTGCAATATTCCCAAGATACAGTACAGAAGAAATTCTTTCTAAATTTTGCTAGATACCTGACATTGATACAATTGGTATTTCACTAACCTAAACATCCAATAAACTGTTAAATAGGAGGTATTAATAGAAATTAATAGGGCTGGGGATTTAGCTCAGGGGTTCCGCTGCCTTCCTCGCAAGGGCAAAGTCCTGAGTTCGATCCCCAGTACCAAAAAAAAATTAATAAAATCTATAAACAACCACTTAAGTATAAAATAACACATTCCTCTAAATACCATTGCACATGGATAATTTTCTTGACTCTTTTCTCTTTACCCAGGACTATTTCTGCCTATGACAGTGGGACACTACTTGGTTCCCCCTTCACTTGTGCAACTGATACTTCTCTCTCGCATCATCCACATCCTGCGTCTTGGGAAAGGACCAAAGGTGTTCCATGATCTGATGGTCCCTTTGATGCTGTCTCTCCCAGCCCTGTTGAACATCAGTCTTCTAATCTTCCTAGTCATGTTTATCTATGCCATTTTTGGAATGTACAACTTTGCCTATGTTAAAAAAGAAGCTGGAATTAATGACGTGTCCAATTTTGAAACATTTGGCAGCAGTATGATTTGTCTTTTTCAAGTTACAATATTTGCAGGTTGGGATGGAATGCTTAATGCAATTTTCAACAGTAAATGGTCTGACTGTGATCCTGATAAAATTAACCCTGGGACTCAGGTTAGAGGAGATTGTGGTAACCCTTCTGTTGGGATTTTCTATTTTGTCAGTTACATTTTCATAATATGGCTGATCATTGTTAATATGTATATCGTTATGGTCAAGGAAGTTTTAAATATTGTTTCTAAGAAAAAAACTAGGACCTTGAGTGAAGATGATTTTAGGAAATTCTTTCAGGTATGGAAGAGATTTGATCCTGATAGGACCCAGTACATAGATTCCAGCCAGCTTTCAGATTTCGCAGCTGCTCTTGATCCTCCTCTTTTCTTGGCAAAACCAAACAAGGGACAGCTTGTGGCTATGGATCTTCCCATGGCTGTTGGTGACAGAATTCATTGCCTTGATATCTTACTTGCTTTCACAAAAAGAGTTGTGGGAAAAGATGCAGGGATGGAGAAAATCCTTTCAGAGATAGAATCAGCGTTTGCATTAGCCAACCCTTTTAAAATCACATATGAACCAATCACAACTACTTTGAAACGAAAACAAGAGGCAATTTCAGCAACCATCATTCAACGTGCTTATAAAAATTACCGCTCACGGCAAAATGACAAAAATACATCAGATATTTCTACATTGGATGGTGATCAAGATGCCCAAGGTACTAAAGAAGGTGTCTGTCTTGACAAAACTAAGGAAAAGTCATCTATTCAAAATCAGATCTAATCCCAGTTATCACCTTTCTATTTTCTTTATGGATCTCCAGAGTTTTAAAAGCTTAAGTAACAAAACAACAATCAGAGGAAGAGTACAGATATGATCAGTTGCTTACAACCAATGAAAATTAAGCTTGTGGTCACAAATCTCCATACCAAACTCATGTTTTTAACCTTATATTCAGCCCAACTAATCTATTGGGAAAGATGATGAATTAATATTGCTGCAGTTTGTTAAAGTAGGTTGAATTTGCCATATGGCAATCTAATACTTTTCTATCTGCCTTATTTGATGTAAGCCTCTTCTCAAGGATTGGGGGAAATGGTAGTAAAGATTATGACCAGAAGAGGTTTCTTCATATATTTTATGTAAAATGTAATAGGTTTCAAATCAACACTACCAGGGCTCAGTTGCAAATGAAGATTTTCTTAATGTGAGATGGTGGTTAAGAAATAGTGAAAGGCTATAGGTCACTAAATCATGAGCTTGCCTAAAGGAATACCAACTGGGGGAAGGGAGAGGGTAGTTCTTTAGAAAGTGCCTTTGAGATCAATCACAGAGACTTTCGGGCTGATTAAAAACTGTTTGAAAAAGATCAAAGCCCTATTTTAAAATTTTGTTCCTGTTTTCTTTCTTTCTTTCTTTCTTTTCTTTCTCTTTCTCTCTCTTTCTTCCTTTCTTTCTTCCTTTCTTTTTCTTTCTTCTTTTTTTCTCCACCTCCCCTTCCTTCCCTCCTTCCTTCCCTCATCCTCTGTTCCTTCCTCCTTCCTTCCTTTCTTCCTTCTTTCTTTCCTTCCTTCCTTCTCCCATCCTCTCTTTCCTTCTCCTCCCTCATCTTTCCTTCTCCTCTTCTTCCTCCTCCTCTTCCTTTTCCTCCTGCTCTCCCTCCTCTTTTGTCTATTTTTTTTTCCTGGTGGTGGAAATTAGTGTTTCATTGTTCATGGGCTCCTGGGTTCTTATCTCTTTGGCTAGTTCTACATATGCTCTAAATCTACAACATGATGGATGTAGATTCATACAATAGGAAATATAGGAAATATAAATAAAACTACAGCTATGGCCTACACTTTCCTTATTATCTTCTCATTTACACACTTAAAAATGTATTCATTTACTAAAATTACATAGTAAATAATATGTTAATAGATCTAAGCTTTACCTCATTATAAAATTCATATATTTTTACCATTTATTTATAATATAACATTGAGTATATAAACTATGACAAGTGCATGTTAAAATGAATTAGCAGAATTGACAGCTACTAGTATATCTAAGGATTTTCACAGTATCTTGACCTTTAATTGGGAACCTGTAGCCACTTCAAAGTACTTTCCATTGTACTTTGTGTTTCTTAGAATTTAGAGGCAAAAATGAACATTCAAACTATAAAGACTGAATTAGGAGATAAAAGTGTAAGTTCTTATTTTATTTTATTTTATTATTATTTTTTGGTACTGGAGATTGAACTCAGGTCCTTGTGCTTGCACAGCAGACAGCAAAACCACTGAGCTAAATCCCCAACCCATTTTTATTTTCTTCTTTTATAACATCAGTATTTACTACTTAGGTTTTACTTATTCATTTACCTTTCTAAGTTTTGTGATTATATCTCATCATATATAAGTAACACGTAAAGTGCATTATATTTGAGAAACTTTACGACCCTAAACATTAGTTTTCACATTTGAAATTATTTTTTTAAGTTGGCCACAAATACTTGTCCTTTGATTTATTCACCAAAGTATTATCATTCATATTTA
The DNA here is from genome assembly GCF_000247695.1 of Heterocephalus glaber. Next base: position 4,198,704 of record NW_004624787.1, on the reverse strand, counting down.
CGTAGTCTGAGAATCTGATGTTTACTCCATTTGTATAAAAATTGATTTCAATGTGCCTACAAAGTCCTAAAGGATTAAAATATAAAATGTATACTGTTTACTTAAATAAGTCAAATACATTGTATGGCATTCCATTCACTTACATATCAGTAACTGTATTTTATTATGAATGCATGGTCTTGAGCCTTAAGTATTATAATCTATTTTTGATCCTCAGAAATACAGTAACCTTACCAAGATGCCTTTGGGGAATCCCATAAATAAATGCATATTCAGACTTTTGGGGTTTTTTTCTCTCCTATAAATGTTCCTTTCTTTCTCTTTTTTCTTCATGCAATGAAGACAGAAAAGATTCAGTGTTAATTTGGTGATGTGGTGACATCTGGTGCTTTATCTAAGCTTTCCAGTTTTCTATTTCTTGGGAATGTCTTAAGATAGAAACTGCTTCAGATACTTAAACTAAATCATAACATGCTTCTATAGACTTCATAAAGACCACAGATTGACTTTAATTTGAAAACAATTGCTTTTGTTTGTAAAATATATTTGCCATTAACTTTCCAAAAACTGTATAAAGATTTATTTTTAACAAAATAATGCAATATATTCTACTTTTTAGATACTATGAAAAATAATAAATACAGTATGTTAACCATACTAAGCTATGTTTGTTTTTCTCTTTCAATTTGGTCATTCAGGTTGGCAGCTTTGTATAGTATAGCAGAATTTTAAAAAATACTTTGCACAAAATTTATTCATTCAGACTCAAAATTAAGACTTGAAACACTTAGGCTTCTTTTAAATCACTTAACTTTGTAAAGTAAATGTTAGTGAGCTCATTGGGTGGCCCTATACATTGACAAAATGTAAAAATCAATTATTAGAATTATAATTACAGTTTTTCTATATATCATGCAGTGTTATTAAAAATTTTCCTTAAGAAGATAATACTGAATTAAATTTATTAGTATGCTATTATTTATCAATTTCTGCTTCACAGTATTATTTCAGATTTATTAATATAATATACTTGAGGTGGTTTTAAAGATAATCTTAATAATTTCCATTTATTGAGCTGACTTAACACCCTGCCCTGTACTAAGTATTTATTATGCATGAAACAGTAATAACTCTCAACTTATAGAACAATAAACAATAAGCTTAGAAAGGTTATGAGCTTTTATATGGCACACAACTTAATGACAAGGCTAGGACACTAGCCACATTTAGTTCCTGAGGCTTGGTGTCCTCTATCTCCTCTCTCTTCCCCACCCTCACCCTGGCCTTGCAGGGAATTTAGAAGTAGAGAGCATTCCTGAAAAGAGAAAAGGCAAAAAGGATACAAGAAGAGAAACTTTCAACATTTAGTAGGTGCTAACTGAGGCCAACTCCAAGCCTATCCACACACAAAGATAAATCTGAGATTTAAAAGATTACTACTAGGAGAAAACAGAACTATGCAGCTTATTATAATATATGATAATTTTTATACTACTGGTATAAATTGTAATAAACATAAAGGAAGGAATGATGGAAATTAAAGATGAATTTAGTAAAGTGAGCCCCTGAATATAAAGGCAAATTTTAACAATTAGAGAAGAAGGTAACTCTATTCAATGCAGTGGCACTTGAATTTTTATATGAATTTATGATCAGCCTGTCAAATTATGTAAAAAAGGAAACAGGATTTTGATAAGGCTCACTTGAGTTTGCAGTTTGTTTGAAGATTATTTCTATGTTAGCAATAATGTGTCTTCTGAATCATTAATATGGGATAAATTTTTCTTCGTTCAGAGGCTTATTAATTTAGTTTTATTCCATTAGGGCCAAACAAAACATTATGTAAAACTTCTATTCTTTAAAATTTATTGAGGTTTGTTTTATGAGTGGCCTAGGATAATTGATCTCTCTTAATACCTGCTCTGCAGGCTCGGAGAAATGTGTATTCTGCCATGGTGGATGGCAGTGCTCTATATATGTCAGTTACACCCTGTCCATTCATTGTTCTTAGCTCATCTATATATTTTCTTATTTTCTGTCTCATGGTTCTATCAGTTGCTGAGAAGTAACTACTGAAATTGCCACAGAATTTATAGATTTGTTTGTTCCTCTTTTCGGCACCATCAGAGTTGCTGTATTTTGAAGCTCTGTTGTTGGAAGCATATATATTTAAAATTGCTATTTCCTCATGAGAGGTTGTATGTTTATTATTATATATTGTCCCTCTTAAAATATCATCCTTAAAATATCACATGGGGAATTAGTACTAATATTTTTGTTTCAGTTGTCAAGTGTGATATATAAAACCCATTGTATGCACCATTTTTTCTCTCTTTTTTTTATGCTCTTTTGTTTTTTTAAGTAGGAAGGTATTTATTGATAGGAAAGCTCCCGAGGGGCAGGAGGGGTCCCGAGTGGATAGCCTTCTTCTCTTTGAATTATTACTTCTTTCTTCCTGATATTCTATAATTTCTTCTTTTATTAATTTTTTGTGTGAAGAATTTTATCTAGTTACTCTTTAAGAATTTATCTGCTTTTTAGGGATGGGGATTTAGCTCAGTGGCTCTGTGCTTGTCTGGGAAGTGCAAGGTCCTGAGTTCGATCCCCCGACCAAAAAAAAGGAATTTATCTGCTTGCAAAAAATCTTTTAGTTCTCCTTCAAAGAACATTTAAATTTCCTTTTTATCCCCAAAGAATAAATTCACAGACTATAAAATTTGTGGTTGATTGTTCTTTATTTGAGCCCTTGAAAAACATTTTGCCCCTTCCCCTGGCTTCTGTAACTTCAGATTAGAAATTCATGTTCACTCATATTGGTACTCCCCAGTAGATAAGATGCCATCTCTCTTCAACTGCATTCAAAAATTTTCTGTATGTTTAATTTTTAAATTTTTAATTATGATATTCTCAGAAATGAAAATTCAGGGACCCAAACACAGAATCAAAAACAATGGAGTGGGGAACAGATTCAGGTATATTACTAAGCCCTCCAGGTGTTTCTAATACAAACTAATTGTTGAGAAACAATTATCTAGATCTGTACTTGTAGACACATATGACTGTTGAAGATTAAATTAATTAAATAAAATTTAAATTCAATTTGTAAATTTCAAAAGTCACACTTGTCGTATTCAGTAAATAGTTGTGTATGGATTTTACTGCATTTCATAGCACAAATGATTATATTTCCATATTTCAAAAAATTCAGTTAAATAAGACTCATATAAGAATAAATGAAATTTGACAGATTAGTGTACTTGTAATTACGAATTGTCAGCTCTCCTAGATCATACCTTTGCCATTCCAGAGCTCCTCTCTACCCTTCCTTTCCTTGGCCTGAGTCTCATTACCTTATGCACAATTGTTACTTCAATAGATTCTCTTAACCTCTGGCTTCTGGTTGAATTTGGTCAAAGAGAAGCAACAGTCAACTTTGTTTAGTATCTTCTCTTTAATGCCACAACTTCAGTAAGGAACTTTTTTTCATGCTATGTCTAGTGTCAAAAAAATGTTTGGTAAATACTTGTTTCCTTGTCTTTTTTGTAATAGAAGCAGAATCCCTTGATTTGCCCTTGAACCTGACCCACATCTTTTATAAGCAACTTTACTAAAACTTCCTCGAGTCATCTCCTTAGAATGTGACATTCCCCCCACAATAATAGCTTATCTCTGATTCATAAACCAACAAATTTTGACTTTTTGTAGATATTTTAAACTAGCAATATTCAAGTACTATCCCCTAAAGGAATTTCTCTCAGAGTAAGCTTAAAGATTATTTGTTTTTTTTTTTTAATTAAGAGAAGGGAGTGAGAAAATTAAACAAATGATGATGAGGTACATACTATGATACTTGTATTTTCCTAGATATGGTGCACAAATTTGGAGTCACCAGAATTCCTTACAACAACAGAGACAATGTCTCTGAAGACAGAGGGAGTAGGAAAGAAACTTCAATGTAAAAAAGGATGGAAAGGAGGAGACTGTTAGGACCCCACCCCTGGGCAGGCCCACCAGCTGCCAGTTTGGCCTTGAGGTCAGACAGGGGAAGAAATTACAGGAAGAGATTTAGATAAAGACTAGGCTGGAGCTCATCAGTGGGTTGGGAAGGAAAAGCCACTGAGATCAAACAAGAGAAGATTATGTTTCCAGAAGAAGCACATAGAATTATATACAGTACACAGTACTCAATAGTGTGATAAATGACTGTTGCTGTTTTAGGTACTTATCATAACATGCTGTGGTTTTCAACCTTTAGAGCATAATCCTACTTATATAAAAGAGTTTACTGTAAAACAGTGTGCTGCTATGCCAGTGGTAGCCTCAGGTATCTCGTGTTTAACTGCTTATTTGGATAATATCAAGGGACCATGACAGATGATTGACGTATACCTTTTCAGTTTGCACTTAGAAGTTGGCACTCTGTGTGGTATTTTGTGATACACATATTTAATAACATATTTCTTAGATTATATTTCCATCACGTGTCATATGACTGTATTGAAATTTAAATTAAAAAATAATTTGGCCTATGTGGAGTCTACTAGCTAATTAGAATTTTTTTTCCAGACCACTATTTGTTCAATATTAGTTTTGAAAATCTTTTTAAAACAAATAACATCCTCTGATGTCTTTGTAATGCTTGAGATTTCTTTAAAATTATATGGAAAAATGTTTAAGTACTTTTCAGTTTTGTTTTGGTTGAGTTCTACTATATTTGAATATTATTATAATTTTTTTCCCTTTCATTGTTTTTCTTTGAATTACTTTAATTTTTGTATATATGTGTGTTTGATAATAAAGTTATACATTTAAAAAAAAGATGGGAAGGATAAATTTGGGGAGAAGTTGAATATTGCATGGAGGTTTTTGAAGTGAATTGCTCTCAGATCCATCAGATCCTTCCACCTCCCTCATGGATTAGGAGAAAATATTTGTAAACCATATATCTGATAAGGGGCTAATATCCAACTTAGAGAAAGGATACAAATAATTTAATAGCAAGAAAACCATTTCATTAAAAATGCGTAAAGGAACTAAATGGATACATCCCAAAAGAAAATAAAAACATGACCAAAACATTTCTAAAAAATTGCCTATAGTTACTGTTCTTCAAGGCAAAGTAAATTTAAAAACAGTGTGTTATCACTTTGCACCAGTTACAGTGGCTATTAGTGAAAAGATAAAAGATAAAGTGTTGGGGATGATGTAGAGAAAAGGGAACATTCATACACCACTACTGGAAATGTAAACTAATACATGTACGGCCATTATGGAAAACAGTATGGAATGAGTACAATGATGGCTACAAAAGCCTGAAAAGTAAGGTAGATAGGAAAAGAAAAAATATTAATCTAAATGTACAAAGTTTCAGTAAGACATCAGGAATAAACTTCAGAGTTTTATTACACAAAATGGTGACTATAATAATTTATATATTTCAAAATTGCTGAAAGATTACACTTTAAATAATCTTACCACAGAAATATGAAAGGGAAAGGATATATTAATTAGGCAGATTTAATTATTTCACATTGAAGCATATATCAAGACATTATATTGCACCCCATAAATATATACAATTGTTAGTTTTCAATTAAAAATAAAAAGCCTATAAAATTTTAAAAGAAACTCTATTGTTTCCTTGCTGTGCAGAGGTTTTTAACTATTTTGATGACTATAGCTTTGTAGTAAACTTTGAAGTCAGATGGTATAATGCCTCCAGTTTTGATTTTTTTTTGCAAGTTTACTGAGGTCTTTTGTGGTTCTATACAAATTTTAGGTTACTTTTCTATTTCTATGAAAAATGTCATTGCAATATTGGTAGGGATTTCATTTCATGTGTAGATCATTTCATTAGCATGTACAGTTTAACATATTTATTCATTCAATATATAAACATCAGATGAGTGTCATATATGATTTCTTTCACTAATATTTTAGAATTTTCACTGTACAAATAACTCTGAGGCCTAATTTATTCTTAAATTTTTATGCTATTTCAAGTGTGTTTGATTTCTTAATTTTTTCTCAGTTTGTTGATAATGAAAGAAATGATACTAATTTTGCATTTTTATTTTATACCCATAAATTTTACTTATTAGTTTATGTATTCTCACAGATTTTGGTGAAGTTTTTAGGGTTTTCTTCATGTTTGGTGATGTTATACTAAAATTGTAATAATTTCACTTCTTCCTTTTTTATTTGATCTTTTTCTTCTTTTCTTTAACTCTTCCATCTAAAATTTCTAGTGCTCTACTGACATAAGATTTATCTTCCCCTTGTGTTCCCAATCTTCAATGAAAAGCTTGCAACTTTTTATCATTGAATGCACTGTTAGCTGTGGATTTGTCATATACTTATGTGGACTTTATTGTGTTCAAGTGCACTGCAACTATACCTAAAGTTTGACAAATTTTCTCATTAAAGGATGTTGAATTTTTGTCAAAAGAATTTTTGGTATATATGGTTTTTACCTTTCATTCTTTTATATGCCATGTCAAATTTATTTATTTTCATATGTGAAAACACTATGCAATGCTTCCTTTATCTGGTGTTAACTTCACTTGCTGGCTTTGTACTGAGGAATTTTGCATATTTAATCAGATGTATAATTTATAATTTTCTTGTATTTTCTTTTCATTTTGGTATTGAGGAAATCTGTCCTTATAAAGTCAGTTGAGAAGTATTCCATCTATTTCCCATTTAGGAAGAGTTGGAGAAGGTTTTGCATTATTTCTTCTTTAATTGTTTATAGAAGTCTATTGTGAAGCTATTTGGTCCTGTGTTTTTGTGTCAAAATTTATCTAACATAGAATCCCTCACATAAACCAACAAGTCAGCCTGTTCTTGCGGGGTTTTTTTTGTTGTTTTTTTGTTTTTTGTTTTTTTTTTGGTACCAGGGATCAAACTCTGGTCTTTGCGCTTGCACAAGGTCAGCCTGTTCTTATTACTAGGCTACGAACAATAACCTACAAATTCTCTAACTTTACAAAGTTACCATCTAGGCAGAACAACAGACCATGAACAAAGTGTTATAAAAATATATAATTCCTCAGATTTAGCTCAGTGGTTTCGCTGCCTGCTGCATAAGCACAAGGACCTGAGTATGATCCCCAGTACCAAATAAATAAATAAAATAATTCCAAATTATTATTGGAAGTAAAATTACCATAAATATTATATTGGCAGCAACATAAAATCTGTCCTGGCCTTTGACCACGTATCAACAATTTGAGGATAATTAGGAGAAAGAACATTTTCACAATTTCAACCCTATTGATCCTTTCTTATTTCAACCCACAATTTTTAAAATCTCTTATTCAGAAAATTGCCTTTTTGCTTTCAAAGCCCAGCCTGAGTACTCAAAAATCTATCAAGGATATCAAGTCTTAATGCTCTCAAAGTTTCTACTCTATGGAGTAGAACTATGTAGTTTCCCTCCCAAATGTACAATTATCCCTGTCACCCTGTAGAGCAAAACTAAACATTTCAAGACACAGCAATTAAAACAATTGAATGAATTCCTTTTAATAACTATAAGTTTTAGGTTACAAAAAGGTTATTTTCTAAGTAGGTATTATCTTTAAGAAGATTCAAAGTATAACAAAAATGACTACTTTTTTCTCCAAAATTCACTTACCTGCTATCCTATAATACCATTATTGTTCCTTAGCTGAACACATGGGCTTTTGGAATAAATACTACATTTTACAACATTTATTTAGTTAAATCTGGTCATATAACTAATCATTTTTTAACTGCTTTCCATCAACTGATACTTGGACTTGAAGGGACCATCTATAATGCTACACATAAGGCCAATAAGTGATAAGCAATAAACTACAAAAGCCTAGTTCAGGTAATATAAAGTAATAGGAAATAGGTCAAATGTGTTCTTTAAATTCACACCTTTTATAGCAGTATTGAAGCAGGAAATTGGGGCACAGCAAAACTAACTAGGTAATTGGGCGTGGCCTGTCAGTCACAGAGACCTGGCAAATCACTGCTCGGCTGCACCCACAGAGCAGCTTAGGAGCCATGTGTGGGACCACTGGAACCTGGTGTTAGAAGAAAGACAGAAAAGGCGGCAGCCACTGACCTTGTGGCCATTGTCTTCTCTCTCTTGCAGTGGCCCATTGTGCATACAAGGTGTATTTTCTTTCCTCTCTTTTTTCCTTCACTTCTTCTTTCTTTGTTTTAGAGCAGCTCTTTTCTTCACAGCACTTCTTTTTACTTCTCTCCAGGGCACTTCTTCTTCATACTTTTAATACTTCAATTATGTTTTTAAACTGCACTATCCAGGCTGGGCTTGGTGGCACATAGCTATAATACCAGCACTAGGGAGCCTCGAGTTCAAGGACAGCCTGAACTACACAAGGAGATCCTGTCTCAAAAAAAGAGTTAAACCTGTTCCACTGGTCCCCAAGTCTGTTTCTTTGCCAGTACCATGCTGTTTTTATCACAGTAGCTTTGTAGTTGGATGCACATTGAGGCAATACTCTTAAGTGAAATAAATAGGACACAGATGTGTAAATACCTAATAGTTTCTCTGGTGTGAGAAACTGAAAGTGTAAATAAGGACTAAATGTATAATAGGTAATGTGAAATAGGAAGAAAAGGGGCAAAGGGGAAGGAAGTGGGAGGGCTAAGGGAAAGGATAGAAGGGAATGGGATTAATATGAGAAAATGGAAAAATAGGAACAAAATTTTTGTCAATAGGGAGGACTGGAGGGGTTGAAGGGAGGGCTGGCCAAGGGTGAAAAACAAGAACCAAGAGAGACTATGTAAAGGTGCAAATTTTCAATGATGAATGCCATTATATTGTATACCTAAAATGTACCAATGATTAGAATGAATAATCAATAATGTAAAATAGGAAGAAAAGGTCCAAAGGGGTAGGAGTAGTGGGAGGGGCAGGGGAAAGGAAAGAAGGGAAAGGAAAAAATGATGAGAAATGGAAAAAAATGGAAATAAAGTCTTTGTAAATAGGGAAGGGTGGAGGGCATGAAGGGAGGGCTAGGAATGGGGAAAAAATAAGAACCAAGATGCATTATATAAAGGTACAATTCCCAATGAGAAATGTAATTGTGTTGTATACCTACAATGTACCAATAAAAGAATTTAATACAAAAAAAAAAAAGAGTTGTACCATCCAACTCTTTGAACAAGACAACAAGAACCTGGAAAGGATGACTAGACAACCCAGCATCAGATAACAGTTGCATATTAATCTAATGTTTAAACCTGAATATATCTTTTACAGTAGTAATTAAGTATTCCATTATAATTGATTCTTTATTAAATATATGAATATTATAAGAAGTAGTTTCTGTCCCTACACTGACTTTCACTTTCTGCTCAGTAGAAATTATACCAAGATTTCTAAACAATAGCTTAATTATAAGAAAATTATCATGAACCTATAAAACAGAGCAATGTGAAGAAAGACTGCCGTTTGGTCGTTGACTATATTATACTTTTTCAGTACGTGAAAAAGTTACTTTCATTTGCTGAATAATATTTTTAAATTGTTTTCTCAATCATGCTTGATATTTCTAGCTGAAGAAAGCATTTGTTCTTTCAAATGAGTGAACCTTGTTTAGGTTAAATAAACCACTGACATATTTAGGACAATCAAGACTCCACAAAAGTAACATCAATTCAACTAAAGAAGACAGGTTGTATATTTTTTAATGTCATGGGAAGTGATAAAGATTTGTCTCTAAAATGTTTAATTCTCTCCTGAACTTTAAATTTTTAAATATATTGTTGTTTCCTTACATTTCTTTCTGCAGAAGAAAACACTGGACTCTTCCAGTGCACACAAATATTCTGCTGCAGTGGAACCCAAGCACAATGCACCAAGGTCTGCTGGGAATCTGCTGCAGCAGTGTTTGGTGCCCATGGGAAAAATCTCATAAATAATGTACGGTTATAAACAGGTGGCCATTTCAAGCTTTCTTCACTTAATGCTATTCCAAAATACACTCTAAGTGAAGTAACTGGGTACTTTCATCAGTCATTGATCTATACAGGAAACAAGTGAGATTAAAAGCCTTGCAAGCCATTGATTGCATGTGCATTAGCTTGCATTGACCTGCATTACCTTCTACAGAAAACTGATATATATCAGAGCAATAACCAGAAAATAACACTAAACAGAAAAGTAAAATGTTAAAGCCTCAAAGATAAAAATCCAGAGTAATTCTTCCACTGCAGAGTATGGGAGAAGGAAAAACAGTTATCTTGAACCTACCTTGTAATTGGATAAGCGCTTGTGAGATAGTGCTGAATATCGATGTAACCTGATAAAATAGATTGTAGGGTATGAGTCTACTCAAGTCCATTTTCTTAACACCAAAGACAAGAAGTCTCAGAAAGGCTCGAGACACTTTCCTGGAATAGCTGTCATTATTCTACAATGTAATCACATTACCTTTTAATTATTTTAGATGAGAAAGAATAATGAACACTTTTTCCCAATCATGAACTACACATTACCTTTACAATATCACAGACTGTACATTCACCTCAATTAGGCAGAATTATCCACACAATTGTCAAAGCATAATTGTTGCTATTGATACAGAGAAGGCAGATAGCACACACGATAGAGTCATATACTCCAGAAATAAACCTCTTGACTCTTACACAAATCTTCAACAAGAAGTGGAACTGCGGTACACCCTCCTAACCATACCATGAATTATTAAAAAGAAAGCACTTATAGGCATTTGTAAGAATGTATTGCAATGTTGTCTGGTGTTTAGTTCTGTTTTATATTGGCTTATCTTGGTGAATATTACATTATCAATATATCTTATAAATATTAACATTGCGTCTCCTTTTTTCTCTTTTAGATGAATGAGAGTCATTCATCTAGATGCTCTGGAAATTTTGTATTGCTTAATAATTGTAAAAACTTTATATCATTACTTTCTTATGGTTATAATCTTCAGTTCTTAGTTATTCTATGTTCATCTTTCTTGGCTTAATGTGTAATGATTGAATATGCTAATGTGAAAGAGAAAAAATGAAATTCTAAACTGTCATTGATGTGAGGTACAATCATGGAGTAAATGTGATTTATTTAAATCAGAGTCATCTGCTTTAATTTATGGAGGATTAACTGCAGTGGAAACTGTGTCTCACTATAACAACTAGAAAAATGGATAAAATATAAAAAAGAAATATTTTTACACAATGAACAATAGGTAACATGGGCCTGTGAAACACAAGAGAGGAGAGCTTGAGACAACTAATTTAAGGATCCAGCACAATATTGAAGGCCAGTAGTAATCCAACTTAACTACACATCAATATAATCTTCAGAGCCAATCAATCTGAAAATAAGTGGATATCATATTTAAGAAATATACTAAAATATAGCACTCAATAATGTAAAATTCACTTTTCCAGTATCTGAGAAAAACCTTCATTTGAGGAAGAGAATAGATAATAAATAAGACACCTAACTGAGAAATAAGAGGGATAGATTCAATTATGAAATAAATTATTAAATAAGCAGAGTAAGACACTAAAATGAGTATTATAAATAGCATAACTATGGACAAGGGTGTGAAAAACATAACTCTAATAAAGTATGAAATTGAAAATTATTGTAAAATAACCAAATGGAGGTCTTAAAGTAAAACCAAAATTCTGAAATTAAAAATAAACTGAATGAGTGTCAGTGCAGATTAGAGAGTACAGAACAGATAATGAACTTGAAGCTGTCAGAATGAAAGCTATACAAATTTAACAGAGGAAAAAAATAAATTAAAAGAACAATATTTCGGTGACCCTTAAACCAATATCTAGATATCAAACATACTGTTAAGGTTTCTAAAATGAATACTTTTAAGACAAACATAAGTTAATTGAATTTACTATCAATAGCCCATATTGCAGGAAAAGTCAAAAAAATTTCTTCAGGTGGAAAGCAAATGATGAGTCTAAAATGTAAATGCAAGCAATGGACTCAGGAACAATGGAAATTGCAAATGTATGAGTAAATACAATTGATATATTCTGATACAACTTTTAAAAATTGTGTAAAGCAAAGATAATGATGCACAAAATTGTTTATAACATTTTTGCAATTCACATTAATGCATGTATTTTTATAGGCCTGATGATGGTCACAAAAGGTAAAATTGATGAAATAGAAAGATATGGAAAGTTTGTATCCTGTAAATGAAGTAGTATAATACTATTTAAAGTCAAACTGGGGCACATTAAGAAAGTTCATTGTAAGCTGTAAAGTAAAAAAATATAAAACAAAAAAGGAAGCTAATAAGCCAATACAGTAGATATGATGGAATTCCAATAGTAATAAATTAATTTTTAAAAAGAAAGAAATTTGAAAAACAAAAGTAAAAAGGAACAGTTTGGAAAGACAGAAACCAAATTAGGAATGCAGTAGCTAAATGCCACATTATATATTGATAAAAATGTCAATAATTATATTAAATGCAAAAGAATGTCTATCATAGAGAAATCAACGAATAACAAATGCTGGCAGGGTTGTGGGGAAAAGAGTACACTTCTCCACTGTTGGTGGAAGTATAGACTGATGCAACCACTGTGGAAATCAGTGTGGAGATTTCTCAAAAAACTAGAACTAGATGTTCCATTTGACCCAACTATTCCCTTTCTGGCATCTTCCTGAAAGAATTGAAAGCATCATACCACAGTGCTATATGCACACCCATGTTCATAGTGGCACAGTGTGTAATAGTTAAATCTTGGAAACAACCCAAATGCCCATCAACCAATAAAAGGATAAAGAAGGTGTGAGTTTTTATACAATGGAGTACTAGTCTGCTACAACGAAGGATAAATTTGAGACATTTATGGTTAAATGGATGCACCTAGAGACTATACTATTAAGTGAAATAAATGGGACATACATATGTAAATACAGTATTGTTTCTTTGATGCTTTGTTTTAATTTGGATCTCCAGCTTTTCTATTTTCTTTAAAATGTGTTCAAGCATGGAAAAAGAATTGGAAACATTTTAAAGAAAATTGAAAAAGTTGGAGATAACCTGATTTAAATTAAAAAATCTTAAGTTTACAATAATCAAGACAGTATAGTACTTCAATAAGTATATGGCCGGGGATTTAGCTCAGTGGTTTCGCCACCTGCTGCGCAAGCACAAGGACCTGAGTTTGATCCCCGGTATCAAAAAAAAAAATAAAATAAAATAAGTACATGGATGTGCAGTATGAATGGAGTAGAACAGAATCCAGAAATACACCCTCAACTATATGAAAAATTGATTTTATTTAAAAGGATCAATATAATATAATGGAAAAAGAAGATTTTTTTTCAATGAATCACAGCAATTTGATATCCACATGCAAAAAAATAAATAAATCATGGCTATACCTTCCATCATTTAGATGAAAAATTAATATGAAATAAAATTTAGATCTAACTATAAGGACTAAAACTATTAAAATTCTGTAAGGAAAAACAGGAGAAAAGTATTGTAATATTTGGTTAACTAAGTATTTCTAAAGTGAGGGCCTATGAAGAAAAAATTATTAAGTCCCGCGGAACAGGCCAAATCAGCCTGCTGCAGATAGGCAGGTCTGTGCACGCCCTACCGAGGTCCTGAGTCGCACGGAAGACACCGAATCACCCCACTGCAGACAGGCAGCCACCTGATTCCACATTACCAAGGCGCAGAGGACACCAAACCACCAGACCAAGGTACTGAGTCCCACTGTTCCCGGCCCAGAGGTAGGGGCTTTTGAGCCATCATCCC